>JAJHUR010082373.1:0-17279 GCA_027495735.1 Lutjanus campechanus
AGTAAGATGAGGAGAAGGAGAAGTATAGTACATATCAGGGTTGGCAGAATTTGTGAGACATTTTGGCCAAATGAAGGGACCAAGCTGCGGATGTGAGTAATATGAGCTGTAAGTCTGCAGCCAGTGTTCATTAGAGTGAGTGAGCCATCAAGTGAAACATTTTCTAACAGGCTCAACAGGTCAGAGGAAAACAAGAAATCCAGCATGAGTCACAAGGATCCAATTAAATGTTTGACATGTTTTTAGTAAAACATCTTCTTCTCTCTCCTCCATGACAGACCACCCAGAGAGGGCGGCGCTCTTCTTCGTCTGCGGCGTGTGTTTGGGCCTCTTCCTCACACTCTTCGCCCTGGTGGTCCAGATCTCCTGTCGCACCGACTGCCAGCCCCGCCAGCGGCCTCCCGCCAAGAAACGAGCGCGCCCCGCCGACTCGTCCTCCGACTCCAGCGACTCGGACTCGGACTGGGACACCACCTCGGACCTGTCGGCGCGGCGGCACCGGCGGTTCGAACGCACGCTTAACATGAACGTGTTCACGTCGGCGGAGGAGCTGGAGAGGGCGCAGAGGCTCGAGGAGCGGGAGAGGATCATCCGGGAGATCTGGATGAACGGGCAGCCCGACATCCCCGGGACACGGAGCCTCAACCGGTATTACTGAGGACTTTTTTTTTAAGTAGAAGACTTGAACAAAGTTTAGGACGCACTTGGGTTTGAAAGGGGCAAGAAACCCTCATGAAGCTTTATGAGCAAGCATGCAAAAGCAGCTCACGCTGATGAGAACAGTGGAAGGTATTGCAGACTTGGGAGGAAAGTCCTTGCAAATTCCTCTGGGTATCATAAGCTAGTACCCCATTCAGTACTAGAATAAGCTCACCTCTTTCTGCCGGAAACGAGGGGTGAAAGGCTACGCTGCCTTGCCCGTGACCTCAGCAGGCCTTTTTGAAGTGGGGATTTATGGGTTAGCTGAGACTACACGGTGACTGAAGGACCAAGGCCTCAGATGGCTCTGTTTTTATGCAGAACGTGAGGCAGCTGCAAAAAGACTGTGACACTTGGAGCTTAATGCTCTGCACCCTCCAGTATTCAAGTGTGGACTTTACAGAGGGGGCAGCATGAAGCAGAAAGAAGTGTACTTAAGGACGATGTGAGACAATCTTTCCACAGTGAATAACCAAGCTGCCTTTTTGAACTATAAAAACCAAAAGATATTTTTTGGGGGGGGAATTCATCTCAACCCTTTATGAAATCTATTTTATAATATTTAATAGTTTATTGATGTTGTGTATTTTTGTTCTCAAGTATGGTTTATTATGAGATATTTTTATACTTGGCGAAGGTTGTCTGGCACCTCAGGGATGCAATCCTAGTGTTTCTGTGTTTGGTTGATGTATTTTGCTTCCTAAGAAGGGGATCAGCCCGTTTTAAACAGCTATGTCAGCATTTAAAGAAAAAAAGAATTAGTTATATCATATAAAAGAGCCTCAAAGAGGTTTAGTGATTTAACCTTATTTTTGATACAGTATGTTTAATTCACAGTGCAGTGCCTTTTTCTAGCTATTATTAAGTCACTGTTGTCAAGAGTGCAGCTGGTGTATAACTCAATAACTGGTCAAATGATTTATCAATTGGATGTTCTAAATTTATTTTATGATATGTGTATTTTAGAGCCTGACCGATACTTGATTTTTGTGACTGATACCAATACAGACGGAGTACAGAGGATATATATGTGGATCAGAAAGCTTGGGGCAGAATCATTCCTGTTCAAACACTGTTGAAATCATTCAGCTTTAGTAATCAGGTCATTTATTTTGGGTCTTTATGTACAAAAAGAGAAAAACTGTGGTAATTCTATTATTTTTTTTACTTTACTCCTGCTTCCACCTGCCTTCCTGAAGCTGGTGCTACGTGCATATTAAAATAATAATGGAACGTCACCAGCCAGAATTCCCCACAATGGTAGAGGGATGACATTACTCAAGTTACATTACACAAACTAAACAAGCTTTCCAGATGGTGAAATCTCTGCCTGGATGTGCATCAACTGGCAGAACATTCACCACTAAACTAAGGTTCAGTTTCAGCCTCATGTAATACTACTAATAATTATAATAATAATCATCATCATCATCATCATCATCACAATAATGATGATGATGATATTGTCATCATCAAGAAAAAAAGAGTTATAGTATTGGATAGTATTAGATATCAGAATCTGAGTGGAACTGAAAGAAGAGGATTGCGCATCTCTAGATACAGCTGTGATAGGCCAATATTAAGCCAATAATATCGGTCGGGTTCTAATGTATTCCCGTTTATCGTTACTGTTGCTTTGCTGCAGAAGAGCATGCGTAAAACCTGAATGTCTCTGTCACATGTTGCACTTGCTATCTCCCCAGATATACATGTATGTAACCACAAATGGACAATTTTGTACCAGAAATACTTTCTCTTTCAGGTCTTGTGTCAGCTGTGCCCCTATTTCAAAGATACCAGTGCTAAACCAGATGCTTGTGGTAGAGTAACTGCTGCTCATGAACCATCTGGAGAAGGAACCAGCGCTGAAACAAGGTTCACAGTGGCCGTGCAAACTTTTAAATCATGTTGCCAGTTTAATTAAAAAAAATAAGCTATTGTCAATCCAGTTCTGTTTGCGCTGCCCTGGATTCAAACGTAGAATTAATGATAGTTTTCAGATACAGCTTGGTATTTTCCTGACTGAGAGTTTAACTGAGAGTACACAGGACATATTAGGGTCATCCACATAAAGATTGCCACTCTATATAGTTTTTATAAAGACAGTTTTAAATGTGTTTAAAATTTGAATGGGATTACAATGTGCCAATAGCTGGTAAAAGTGAGACCAAAATATGACTCCTGTGTTTGCAATAAACTGTGTTCAAAAATAACTTGTCCACTGTTTTATTTAATCTCGCACATTTTCTTCAGATGTTTTTATTTTTCCACTTGACTGTGGAAAAATAATAAGTCACAATGATCTCACAATGATATAATTCTACAAATATACCGAGTAATCACTGTGCAATAAGGTCATCATGAGCTCACAAGATTGTTTGCTTATGATGACCTGTGAGCCGAAGTTATTATAGCTAACTGAGGTGTGAAAAACATTTGAGTGAACTGAAAACGATAAAAACTAGAAAAAGAAAAAAAAAAAAGATGAAGCCAGCCTGTGAGTGCGAAATCCAACATGACTGCTTTCACATAGTTTGATTCTGGCAGGGAAATCTTTGCTAATTTTGAAAAAGTTATGTAAAGATCACAGTTCTATTGTTACTAATATTTCAATATGAATATTTACTGTATTCAAACAACCTATAATTACTAAATATTTTTTACCTCATTTTATAGCAGGTACATAAGATAAATTATCCACGTTATCCCACTGATGCAGACTGCATTATGACCACCACAATCACAAATAAACAGTTAAATAAACTAATAAAAGATTGAAAAGTCATCTTAAGATAAATTTGAAGTGGGAATTGAGATATGTATGTATTTTTTATGCATGCTCTCATTATAATCAGTTGTATGTTGCAAACAATTATTAGCAAGTGAGCACAAATGTTCAAAATGAAATGAACAATTTTGTTTCTAAAATAAAAATTATTGTGATCTATGAATTTTCATAAATGCCTAATGTATGATACAAACTAAATATCATCTATGTAAATGATTAATAAATGTATTAATTTATTTGGGATTTTTACAAATAATAATTAAAATAATAATGATAATAGAAAACTAAAACTAATACTGAAATTAATAAAAACTGAACTAAAACTGAACATTTCAAACAATAAAAACTAAACTAAAATGAGCAAACCCACTCTGGAAACTTAACTAAAAAATACAAAAATATAACAACTCTGGCTATAATCTCATAATAATGTAGTACTACAAATACAGAGAGTAAATAGATAAATAATAAAGTTATTTAGGACTCACGAGACTGTATTTGTGATCTGTTGGAAAGCCTATCAGTGATATTTTTTGGTGTTCGTCGCCCCCTGGTGGTCAACTTGGAGCTCTTTCGTTTGTTTAAATTGAGAGTCTGTGAAGAAAAGTCACCCAGTTTTAATAAAGTTATTTATAGCTTTTCCATTTTCATATATTAGTTACCTAAATTAATTGTAGTACATATATACTACTCGACACCGAATTTTATTTAAAAAAAAACAACTCGATATTATGGTGAATATTCTACTTTACTTGTTATTTATTTCCAGTGTTTGCCAAAATAGTTCTTATCAATCTTGGCTTTACGTAATTTCCTTTGGTTTTCACCATGAATTTCTCTTAGTTGTAGTTTTCAGATGTATTTGTTTATTTTAAAAGGTGGAAAATGTCTTGAAATTGTTGCTGTCGTGCCGTTACCATGGATACCATAAACTTACCACAGTGGAGGAGCTGTCGTGTAGCTTCACATTTACCCACGAACAAAACCGGATCAAATCCACAAATCAGGAAAATAATATTGTTTGATTTCTCGTCGAAGTGAAGTTAATTAAAACATACGTCAAAACTAGCAATGTCTTGGAACTGGAATAGTCGTGGACTACCATTTTTGCCAGGAAACACTTTTCAGGATGTAACGGTAAGTTGAACCCAAAAATAGCGTAAAACGTAACGTTACAAATGTAACGTTAAGTCTTAAACGTTTGATAAGGATTAGCCAAATGTAGGCTATGTTTTTCGCAGGATAAACTTCTGTTTTCTTTCTGTGATGTAGCCTAAATGCATTCCCTGCATTCCTCCAGTCCTTATGTCGAATATTACGTTAGGTCGCAGTTTTCAGTGATATTCAGGATGTTATTAGCTAAAATAGACATTTTCACGGCAGCCATATTGATATGAAATAGTTAACAAGGGTGTTACCAATGATACTAATTAGTAGTCGTAGTATTAGTGTAGCAAAACAGCACCCTGACTGTTTAATTAACTTCATTGATCAAACCTGTGGTTACCATGTCAAAATGGCTGCTTTGACAAAGGTCTCCATAAAATTTGTGTGATAAATTAACTTTGTTTAAGTGTTTATTCCAGGATTGTATTATTTCGTATTATCATGTACAGGTGTGATTAATATTCTCTCCATCACATCCAGCACTTTCTGTAGCACAGACAGATTTTAAACTTGTAAGTTAATCAATAGGAGTGTAGGAGAATATTGATTCAGGACATTATGTTTTGTAATTCTGTATTGATTCTCAAACATACTGTATCATTTAGAGTGATTAATCAATTATTAAATTAACTTAATTAAAATTAGCTTCTTAAATGTGAATATTTTCTGGTTTCTTTACTCCTCTATGGTTCAGTTTATGTTGTGTAGAAACCCTGACCCATACACAGTGTTACAGTATCTGTCTTCACTGCTCTGATTGCTAAGTAATTTTTAACTCAGGTTTTATTCATATGGTTGTGTGTTCTTTACACTTTGATGGTTTTTCTAAAATTTTATTTTTTTTAAAATGGCAATATATCACGTTTCATATAGTATCGCAATAAATTTTGAAATATGGAATTGTAACCCCTGGATCATGATTTTCATTGGATTTTTGCCAATAAATGCCTCTGTATTTAATTACTTTTGAGTCTTTGGTCATTTGTATTTTACCAGGCAGACAAAAATAAGCTGTAATTTGCAAGAAATTACATTACGAGCTTGTATTTAGGAAATACTTAAAATACATTATTTTATTTTTATCCCCAGGTTTAAACTGTAGAAAAAATCTTCACAATCATTCGTCTGATCACAGTCTTTTGCTAAAAGCAAGTAAATAATCCTGATCCTTCACTCAGTCAGTCAGTTGTCACTTAGCCACTTTGCATGTTATCATACCAGTATTTAGTATTTAATTTCATGAGCGAGTACGTGTAGAATCTAACACGATACTTTTTTATATTTCATGTATTGTGTCAGACAGAATGCTCACATAATATTTGGCCCTTGATTGCAGTACACTGTCATCAGTGTTGCAATTATTTCATATATATATGAAGGTTTACCAGACCTAATGTATTCCCTCCTCAACGATCTCTCTCTGCAGAAGTCAGCCTTCCATCGTCCCCAGACACTGGGGTATAAGAACGGTTATGCTCAACCCCGCCGCCCCACTGTTGGCGTCGGACAGGATCCTCTTTTATCAGAGCAGCTGATCCAGCAGGAGATCAGTGAGCTGACCTCTGAGAAACCAGACATTACTTATGGCTATGACCAGAGCCTAGCAGAAGACTTCATCCCAGCTTATGTGGCCCTGGACAAGAAGGTACAGTAACGCCTGGAAGTGTTTGTTGCTGTCCCATAAATAGTCTAATTATAGATAAAAGAAGGTGAGTGCTACACAGGATATTAATGTTGATAGAAACATGGACTAAAGACAACATTATGCTGCAGTGTCAGACACTAAACATGCAAAGCAGAAGCACAGACATAAAACACAGTATAGAAAATACATAAATCAGTCTGACACAGAAAAACAACAATAAAAGACCTACAACAGATTCAGTAGATATCTATCTCAAACCATTCTTCTCTCTTTGTTGAGCTTCCTCTGCTCTCTTCTGTGGTACTGATAGTATATGTTTACACTTCTGCTGTTATGTCATGTTTTTTGTTGTTTTTTTTCAAGTGGCAGAATTAACACAGCATGTGACCTAGGTCACATGACCACTTGATGAGTAAATTTAACACCTGTTTCTCATTGCATCTTATACCCTGATGAAGACTTTCCAAACCTTTGGCCAATCCATGTGTGAATAAAGGATTTCTACACTTAAAATCAGAGTGCCTCAGAATTTTCCAGATTGTTGTACAGTCAGTGTTTGTTTTATTAACTGTCTGAATAATTCCCTCTTTTGTTTGTTCTTCACCACCCTGGTGTCTTGCAGGTGCTGCGCTACTATGCATACTTTGAGGAAGATATCCTGTTCTCCCCTGAGGAAGAGTACCGTGTGCGACCTGTTATCATTTACTACTACCTTGAGGATGACAGCATCACCATCATGGAGCCCGCAGTGGAGAATTCTGGGATACCGCAGGGAACACGCATCAAACGCCAGCGTCTGCCCAAGAATGAACATGGAGACCATTACCAGTGGAAAGAACTCAACCTTGGCATGGACCTGGAGGTGTATGGGGTCAAATACCACATCACACACTGTGACGCTTTCACAAAGGTACAACTCTCACCTGTATGAGAGTTCTTGCTGTGTGTTATGTATTTTTATTGCTTTCTTCTCACTGTGTCTGACACAAAATCATGAATGTAGGGAGGAACTAAGGCCCCTAAAGTTACGAGGTACAACAGAGCACAAGCATGTATTTTTCACATTAATGTCTAGATTTTTAAATAGGCGGTTGTATAAAATATTTTACTCAAATAGAAATGAGTTGATCATGTAGAAATCCACAAATTCCTAAATAAATACATAGCCTCTTATTTTAAAAAATGGCAGATACTTGCAGATAATGCAGTCAAAAACATCACAATAAAGGTAGCACTTCTGCAGTGCAAAAAAGATGTAGGCTGAAGCTGCCACTTAAAATCGCTACCCTTTTAACAGTACATAATATTTAGCAAGGTAAGCTCAAACTGAATGAATGGGCAGGCAAACAAAGACAATCAAAAATATAGCTGTAAGCAGTAATGAATGGGGTCCAAACAGATTGCCAGTATTTTGATGCTTGTAAGAAGCAAACATTGATAAGACTTGACAGAATACACATTGCACAGTGGTTTCCATGTCATTGGATAGTGGGGCTTGACTTTCTCTGGCTCTCCAGAGAAGACGACTTACAGATTGCGCCACTGAGGAGACGCAGTTTCCACACACCTTCTTACAAGTTGAGGCAATTACATCAGATGTGCAAAACTGGGGCATTTTTGTCATACATTTAAAATGATTATGAAAGTCCAAATGTTGAAAAAAATCACACAGTATTCTTCTGGTTTCAGGTGTTTTGTCAAAAAATTTGATGACATTTCATCCAACACTGAGCAAAAAAGAAAATGTTCATACAGTACAAATTAGAACAAGATATTAAATATCACTGTGGACTCGGTGTTTGACTGATTTGATGGTTGGTTTTGGTTGTATTTGAATGAAACCTTGTGGAGATATAGATGTTTACTGATTTTTGCATGTTTTGAAAAATATAGAGTGATGGACATTTGACTTTACAACAGGCTGCAGTGTGACAGACTTTTGTCACAACTCAGCAGATATGCTGAAGAAATCTAAGCTCTGTAGGGCGTATGGTTCATTTTAATACATTTGAGAAAAAGTCACAAAAGTTGTCATTTCATCTGCCTCTGGGAAAAATCAGAGTGTCACTGAATTGGGAGACAGTTTATATTTTGTGGTCATTATGGTAAGGATTTTACAGCACTCATAATAAGGAGAAAAAAGCATGAGCTTGTCATGGTGGAGGAGCTTTTGAATAGGAAATTAAAAATCCAGAAGGTATGTATATACCGTAGATGTCTGTTATTATTGAGGTAAGGTGACCAGTCACCAACATTTATACCAGTTTCTTTTATCTTGTCATGACTGTCAACTAGTGCAGCCAGCACTTCAAACAGACAAATATAATGTAAATACAAAGGGTAATGTCAATGTGTGTAGAGAAGGACACAAAGCATAGATTAAGACAAAAAATATATACATTTAATGCCATAATTAATGCATATTATTAAGATGTTGTTGGAAATATCCTCTGTACTCAAGCTGTGTCTCTCATTCATCATATATAGAATTTCATGGAAAGTGAGGGCATTATTGTGAACGACGCTGAGTCGATGCCTACGGATCCTTACATCAAACGTCGCAACAAGCCCCAGCCCACCTACACAACACCCTCTGAATTTGACCGCATGCACCAGTTTCTCACCATGGATCGCAAGGTAAAGGAAATTCCCTCCATTACAAACCCTAATCTGCACAGAGAGATGGAAGTACAATAACATCTGGGTGCAAAGTTTTTATACTCCCATAATGTTATACTGGCTTTTGTAAATATCTCTCTTAGTAGACTGCACCTAGATTAGAAGAATTAAATAACGTATAATGTTATAATAATATAATAATGTATATGTGGATTCAGAAACACCATTTGCAACATGATTTCTACAGTGGAAATTGTGCGTCTGTTGCAATATCAAGGTCACCTAACTTAACTGAAACCATCTTATTTCATTTTTGGTGAAGTTCATGTTTCTTCAACTTGAGAATTAGACAGTTTGTGTGTGAAGCCAATCACATAGGTTAAAGGAATAATATGCAGTACTTTCCTCAAAGCAATGTATAATCTTTCAGTCATCAAGAAGTATATGGTGGTGACTTAATCTGCAGAGATCCTGCCCTCTTCCTGTATATCTCATTATTTTGTTGTGCCTGGGACACTTTACCGCCCCAAAACATTTGGTATTTGACATCCTGGGAATGATCTTTCATTGAACCGTAATGAGTAATGGTATTAATCCAAACCACTGAAATATTTTGAATAAGTATCATGTGTGTATTGTGATGTTAATAAATATTCCGTGTTGACATTATTGTTAGTATATAAATTAATTATTAGTATCTAAATTGATGACTGATTTGACTGTTGCAGTCACAGGATGTGATATACAGTATTTATTCCTCTGACTTAATTTTTTACTTCTTTTTTCCCCACATTTTTATTTGCCTGATTATGCTGTTTTGATGAATGTATACATATTTATATAAATATCCTAAAGCATAACAAGTTGACTTGTACACACCTACCTAGGGCTGAAACACGTCAATTTTCTCCTGTCATGCCACAATAAAAGTGTTAGATACTTCTTAGTGAGTGCCGATGATTTGATTTGCACATTTTGGCATTACTGGCACACCAATTCTAGTTTTATGCTCTTAACTTCTTCTTGATCAGGTGCTGCATTTCTTTGCCCTGTGGGACGATCCTGACGCTTTCTACGAGCAGACCATTCCTGTAACCATCCAGTATTTCCTGGCGGACGACACAGTGGAGATCAGAGCGGTCCACGAGCCCAACAGCGGCCGGGATCCTTTCCCTGTCCTGATACGCAGACAGAGGATGCCCAAGAAAATGAAACCAGGATCTGGTGAGATGCAACACTTTGCCTTTGTAGGGCTACAACTAATGATTACTGTCTCTGTGAATTAATATTTTGATTATTTTATTGATTAACCGATTAGGAGTTTAATCCAAAAATTTCTGAAAATGGTGACAAATCAGTGTTACACAAAGGTCAAAGTGACGACCTCAAGTGTCTGTCCAGTTTACTGTCATAAAGGACTAAAGAAACCATAAAATATTCAGATTTAAGAAGGTGGAATCAGAATTTTTTTTTTTCTTAAAAAATTACTCAAGCGGATTAATTTAATAGTTGACCACTAATTGATTGATCATTGCAGCTCTACAGTAATTTACTATAAAAGTGAATGATGTTCAAAATTTTATTTTAAACTAATATCACATGAACAGAATTTCAATTTAAATCACTGCTCTATAATTGACTATTATTGTCAACTATTGTGTGCACTACACAACATTTGTACAATATGATAATGAAACTTTATTTATATGGTGTGTTTTAGACAAGAAGATACAATACAGTGTACTTTTATGAATTGCATCTTTTTGTGTGAAAATCTGCTGTTCAGTCCATTTAATTTACAATATATAAAAAAATTTAAATGAAATGGGTAAGAATATTAAAAACAAAGATTTTTGATAGACAACATGTTTAACAAGACAAAAAAATACAAAAAAAACAGAATGGATTTTTAAAAAAAGAAGACGACATCAAAAGATATAAAACATGCACCACAAGCAAGTAAAAAAAAATAGCATGGAACAGTAAACATGGTGTCAGTGTCTGAAATAACTGCTACATGACAGCATTCTTCTTACTTTGCTCCAGACACCTTTCCCACCTGCGTGCTGGAGGTTTCACCAGAGGAAGTGGAAGAATACTACTCCCCCAAAGACTTCCAGTTGGGTCAAACGGTGAAGCTGCTTAGTCGATGCTTCCTGCTGTACGACTGTGACGGCTTCACTAAAGAGTATTACCAGAAGAATCACCCTGACATGGAAATGAAACCCATAGAGGCACCAAAGAAGACTGACATGCCACAGGAGAAGAAGAAGGTGATCTGTCTGTCTTGATTTCCTTTACAAAACTCTTATCATCTGTATTACCCAAAGGCATGTGACTTTATGTTGATGCCAACATTTTTTTAATTATTTTT
The DNA here is from genome assembly GCA_027495735.1 of Lutjanus campechanus. Taxonomy (NCBI): domain Eukaryota; kingdom Metazoa; phylum Chordata; class Actinopteri; order Lutjaniformes; family Lutjanidae; genus Lutjanus; species Lutjanus campechanus. The sequence continues at coordinate 11,293 of JAJHUR010082373.1, forward strand.
TTTGTTCATGTACACAGGAGATTCCTCCCTATAATGGTTTTGGGTCACTTGAAGATTCTCTCCAGAATTGTTTGTCTTTAATTCCTGAGCCTCCCAAAAAGAATGTAGTGAAGATGCTGGAAAACGACCACAAAACGCTGCGCTACAGTGCCAGGCTGGTGAGTCAACATGTGTGAGACTGAATTTGTGCTGCTTCTTTGACTAAACCTTCTGAATGACTAGAGGTTGGTTACTTACCAGTACACACAAACCATTACAAACAGTTATACTAGTTCATTGCTTAACTTCTGTTCTCCCTTCTGGTGTTCCCCCGCAAATTTGGCCCTTTAAAAAAAAAAGTAATTGATTTGGCCTGTTCTGCATTATGTAAACCAGGGCCTAACAATGAATTCAAAACATGGTGTGGGATAATTGAGACAAAATTCAAAACGAAAAGTTTATTTCTCCCTTTGCTTAAGCTGTCCTGTGTTACTGACGTTCCAGGACTCCCAGAATCCCAACAATGAGGGCCGCCGTTTCATACTGTCCTACTTCCTGTCCAATGACATGATCAGTATTTTTGAAAGGCCGACTCGCAACTCTGGTATCATCAGTGGCAAGTTCCTGGAGAAGACGCACATCCCCAAGCCGGGCTCCACAGTGGAGAATGTTGAGTTCTACTCACCTGCAGACTTTGCGATTGGAGCCACAGTGGAGGGTAAAGTTCAAGCTTTAGCAGCCTGAATTAATTATTCTGATTGGTCTTGCACTGAATAGCTAATGTTGCTGCACCACCATGCATGTCTTTAGATACATTAAGTTTTCCAGAAGGGGCATTAATAGTTAATAAAACCTCAAAGTTCAGCTCATTGACTCTTTTTCCTCCCTCTCGTCTGTTTTTTAGTTTTTAGTCACCGCTTTGTGCTGATTGATGCTGACCGCTATGTGCTGACATATCTGGAGTCCATCTCAAGCCAGATCCCTCAACAGACACTGGAGTCTTTGCGGCAGAAACTGGGTGTGGGAACTGCAACTCAGCAGTCGGCTGACCAAAATGGTAAAAAATAAAAAGCAGTCTAAATTAGCCATTTAACAAAACATGCTTCTCTAGAATTGTCTTGAATTCAATTTATGCCCATTCTTTCTTTCTGTCTTTATCAGGTGATGATGTAGCAAAGCCGTCTTCATGATGTCAGGGAACGCTGGATTTCCTCAAGTGCTGTTCTTTTCCCAGTAAGCCAGACCACAAGAGTATCAATCAGAGTCTGTTCAGAATGTTTCTTAATACAATAAACAAACTGTGGACCTGCTACAGAAAATGTGATCTGTTTGGCAGAATCTGACAGCTTCTAGAAATTTACCAAATACAGCAACTGTTTGGTGTGGTCCAACTAAAAAAAAAAACACTTTTATTGGAGATATGCCAAGGCTTATCTTAAAATCTTCACTTCAGAAAGTCATGTTAGAGACAAGCAATCACGTAAGAACATTTTATTTAGAAAACTAACAGAGGACCTTTAGCTTATTGCTGCCGTTAGCATTAAGCTAAAAGCACAGGTGACATCCTTGGTTGAGTTCACTTGCACCTCACCATTCAGAATTGTCTTAACACACTGGTCCCCAACCTGGACATTCCAACCCCCACTAGGGGTCACCAGAGCCTCACAGAAGATTGTGAGGCTTTATTGATTTTAAAAGAAAACTTAAAAATATATATTTATTATCTTTTCTTTTCTGTGATGAAAACTAGTTGAAATTATTTTAAGTTTAGATTATTATTTAAGATAAAAAATTCAAAAAATTTCACGGGAAAAGTGCACAATGAAGACCTAAACACAATTCAAAGTCTTCACTCTCCACTAAACAGCCTGGTCCTGCATTAGAAAAGTACACAATTAAAACAACAAATGAACTCACAATGGCCAAGCGTCAGGGAGAAGAAAACACTGAATTTGTCAAAAAGAAGCCTAGTTAGTATGTATAATTGAAAATTTATAAAAACACATGACAGAATTGTATTTTTTTTTTTAACTTTACACAAACTTCTTGTACTTATTGCATTCACTATTTGGGTAAAATTGTACAGTTTAGCAGTTGTTCTGTACTGTTATTGTTATGCACTACATATAATATAAAATACCCATAAAATACATCACTTAGTCAGGGGTCCTCAGTTTACTAATTTGTAAATGCATGTCTCTACTTAGCAGTTGGCAATGAAAGCATTTTTCTTTACTCTTCTTGACAGAAGTGTCAAGTGAGTGAAATATTAAAATTAGGGTTTTTGCGATATACTGGTGGACAACGATGTTATTTGAAAAATATTGATATCATGTTAATAATACATTGTGTAAATAATCCAGCGCCTCTTAAAGATGCTGTATTCTTTTAAATCAGTTACTGTCTAAACAAAGTTAAAGATAAATTTGACTGACAGCATTTTTTCAACCTTTCTAGAGACACAATAATATTCTCATTAATTCTTTTGGCCATGATGATTCCGATATCGTGACAGCCTTGATTAAAATATAGAAACATGTAGAAAGGTGATTTCACAATAGGAGTCAACACCTTCTTTCAGAAAATTGCATTATTTAATAAAGTAATTAACAAAACAATTAAAAAGAAAAAAAAAAACATGGAATGGCATGCGGTAATATCCAACATACATACTTGATGCTTATCTGTTAAGTGACCAGTGACAAATGAAGGATTTAAACAGACATCAATCATTGGGAGGAGCCCCGGTGACCACTCTATTGGTTGGCCAGAATCCCTCCCCCAACACGGCGAAGGGATCATGTAATGGCCAGCATACAGTAAGCTCGTATCAAACCACATCATCAGTAACATTTTTCTGCTCCAGCGGACCAGACAAGAAAACAAGCGAAGCCGGCTCAATGGGAAGAGCTGAAAACAGCTGCAACATTGGACAACACTACAACCAATACAGTACTTATGTTTATGAGGATATGCATTAACACATTCAACACTGACACACACAGTAACATGTGTGGCACATACTGTGTTCACTTTACATTTTAATCATTCTGCGTACAACGGTGCTCCTTAGGGTGGGATAGCAGGCTGCGTGGGTGTATAAAAAATACTGATATGATGAGAGGAGTACATGTCTGTCGGGCTCGAGGGATTTCCTTGGATTTCATTTTCCAGCATTCAAGCCTAAGTCTGTAGTGACTGAGTCCCTGTAACAGCTCAGGACATACTCAACAAGAGGCTCGGTGGCCAGTGGCCACCAGCTTCCCTGTCGTGCTGATGAGAAACCTTAGCCAGGGCTAAGGCCACTGTTCAGGCCAGTCAGTGTGCTGTCTTATGGGGACTTCAGTTTTTTGGTCCGAGGAGAGGCTCCGTTCTCAGCTTTAAGAACTCCGTTTTCATGGTGACCAACTAGCAGGAGAGACAGAGGGGAAAATTCAGGATCTCTAGTAACTTATATTATATTAAAGTTACAGGAACAGTTCAGATTAATAGACATTTCTGTAAATGTCCAAGTGTGGCCATCTTGGCTAATTTTCAACTGTAGTCCCTGGGCAGGTGTAATAACGGCAAAAAACTCTTAAATACATTAAAACACTAATGATAGCAATAAAAATATAGTACATATCAGACATTCACTGTGATAAGGACAAATGAAGAAAAGCAGGAGGAAAAACATGCATTTAAAAGTGATGGTTCGGTTTATTTGAAGTGGGTTTGCATGAGATACTTATTAATAGTCAGTGTATGAACTACAGTAGATACTGGTCAGCATGCTCTCAGAAGCTAAGCAATGAACTGCTGCTCAGCTACAAAAGTTACTTTAGCCACTTAGAAAGAAGGTCCACCTAAATAAACAAATAGTTTAAGTGCATGCTATATTTAGAATATTTTCACTGCTTTACTTGGCCATCAGACAGATATTTCTGATGGGAAACTGTCAAATAAGCCAATCTCTCCAAATCAACCAAACTCCATAGATGAAAACTCATTTTTAAAGCAGTGAAAATATCTTAAATATAGCACTTTTTTTCCCCTTTTTTTAAGTGGCTAAAATACCTTTTGCTGCTGATCCTGTCCACAGCAGCAGCAAACGTCCCAGTACCTCAAAACCCCACATTAAATAATCCAAACTATCCCTTTAACCACCTGTTAGAAAGCCTTTCTCGCAGAAAGCCCTTAAAGCTAACGTCTCCCATGTGCTAATATGATCAAGGGAATCATGGGAAAAAAAATCTAGCATTTTAAGCAAGGAATCCAATCACCTGAATTTAATATGACACAGTTGTTGCCTGATGGCTTCAGTGTACAATGAAACATGTTTGAGCAGGTGTTTACACTCACGGGAGTCTCTCTTCAGTGGCCGTAGGGCTTGCTTTGTGGCAGCCTTCTTGCGAACAGCTTGTTCGTGTCTGAACTCCCTCCAACGTCTCAGCTGGAAGCGGATAAACTTCCAGAGCAGCCAAGATTGGGTCAAACATACCAGCAGTAGAACAGTCATCCTGAGGGGGCACAAAGGTAAGAAGATTAGTGCAATAATGTGTTTGGGAAAATGGACCTGACATTACGTGCTGAATTCATAAAATTACTTTCCGGCCCTGGTGTGTGTGCGTGTGTATGTTTGTTTCAGGAATATTTGTACAATTTCTCAGGCACTGACAGTTTAATTTGGTCTGGTTGTCCCGTTTGCTGAGTCATTTTCGGTCAGTAAGTGCCAACATTTCTACATCCACTGTGAATTTCTGTTAAGAAGCACTTTTCATGGGTGCTGAGTGTGTTTAGAGTATACAACTGTTAAATTAGCTGTAGAAAGAGACACTAAATAAATCATTATCCACAGATGCCGGACAGAGGTTGTTACCTTATCAGTACAGTGTTGAAGTTGCCCATCTCCAAGTCCAGCCCCTGGTTCTCTGCACGAGCCAAACCAAACCCAACGGCCAGGAACATCAGGGTCAGAGTGACCATCCGTGTAAACACAAAGCTGACTGCCCACATGTCAAACCTAAAAACAACACAGTGAAGATGTGGTCAGTAGAAAAGGTGCCGTGATGCCGATGATCATTATATAAAACAAGGCAATAATAAAATGTAAAGCCACCAGAACAGCTAAAAGGTAAAAAAACATGATGCAGCAGCTGAGAGGAAAAATTAATTAATAGCAATAAGAATATTCTGTCACACCAGTGGGCTTGATCACTTTGGGTGTTTTCACCCCACTAGTTTGGTTCATTCGGTCCAGACCAGGGGAAAGCTGCATTTTAGTTCTAGTCTGGTTCTGGGTCTCACTGACGTTTACAAAGTAATCAAGAGGAGTAAACATGGAGTTAAACTGACTGACAGTTCAACTCAGTACAACTCATTGATTGGACTGTTTTGGCAACTGTGATCCTGCATCGTCAGGATCCACTTGGGGAAATCAAATTCCAGTGACTGGCAAAAGTTTATGGAGCATTTTGAGAGCATTATTTGTATAATTATTATTATTAGTAGTAGTAGTCTTTGCAAAGCCACTACGTGTCATTAATAATGACCAGCAGGTAGAGACAAGACCAAAGGGAGGCGTCTTGCACAGTAATGATTCTGGGCTTATTATTGTTGGATTGCTGTCACACAATTTTTGGTGGTTGTAAAGGAGAAATCTGTAATATATTTACTGTAATAAATCCTGAACTGATTTCACGATCCGCAGATGGATTTATTAGTGACCGCACCACTGTTTGGAAGCGGTCTTTGTCTGGTTGTTTGGTTCATACCAGGATGTATTTGGCCATTTTCACATCAGCCCAAATAAATCGCACTAACCTGGAAAGCACACCAGGGTCCGTTTTAACTGAACCAAACAGGTTATGTGTGAAAGCACCCTCAGTCAAACCCATTAAACAAGGTGAGGTTACTTACATTTTCTGATGGTTCTCATCAGTGAAGTAAAAAAGTCTGGCGATGTGGAAACCGAGTTCTGACACATACTGCAGGAAGAGGAGCACCAGACCCACACGACTCATACTGCA
>JAJHUR010082375.1:0-25750 GCA_027495735.1 Lutjanus campechanus
TTTTGTCCACAACACAAAGATGTTCAGTTTATTGTCATAAAGGAATAAAGAAACCAAAAAATATTCACATATGAGAAGTTGAAATCACAGAATTTAAAGTCTCAAAACAATCGGATTGTCAAAATTGTTGGTGATTAATTTAATAGTTAACAGCTAATCAAATAATCGACCAATCGTTGCAGCTCTAAAGAATAATTATTAGTTTTAGCCCTGAAAGTCTGTCTCAACCAAAACTGATGGTTAACTGTCCATGAGGACCTTCAAGGGGACATTTCTCAGGTCATCCACTGAAAGAGCTCCAGTTAGGGGCTCAGCTGCAGTTCATGGTCTACAAGGTAGGCTACATGATGTGCACATTGTCCCGGGGACAAACTTCTGTCAGGTCAGATCAAGGTAAATTCACATATCAGTATCATGTCAGTCTCACCTAGTAGGAGTATTTTGACCACATTCATCTCCCTCTTTGCGTACTCGTACAGGTCTCTGTCTATCTTGGCGCTGTGTATCCTCGCCTTCTTCTCCTCTGTGACTTCGGTACCGAGGCACAGTCCCATCCTGAGCACTCATCTCCTCCCAACTCCGGCCTGAGAGGAAAAAAAAAGCAGGGAGACAAGCCAGACTGGGATCAAACCGAGCTGGCTTCTACAAACTGCATGCTGCTGTTCCGCAAACTGCAGGGTCACTGTGCAGAAAAGTCTGGAGAAAAAACAAGCTCAGGCCATCTCTGAAAAATCCTTCAAACTCTCAGGAGTTGTAGCTCAAACCGTCGGGTCCGAGCTGCTATCTACGCATCGCATCGATATAACTGTGTGTTAACTGTCCTCCGCACCGCCGTGAAAACACCTAACTGCTGTGCGCCACAGAGGTTCAAACTCTGCTCTACCGCCTTGGCAAATACCCCAGATAATCCTAAAAGTACCTCCTCCCACTTCTACAGCCTGCTGCTGCCCAGATGGAAAACTTTTTGGACTTCCCTGGGAAGTGACGTACCGGCCGGGACAAAACTGCTGAGTGCGCAGTCCCATGTGTTTCACCTGTGCGTGATCAGAAAACTGATCTAACTCTTACACAGAGCCGGTCGGCACGCAAGAGCCCCATCTCTCTCTCGTGCGTGTCAAAGCGGGTATCAGTGTTTACAACCTTGAGAGAAAGAGAAAGAGAAAATAACATATCGAGAGTGAACGTGGTGAACGGTAATCGGGTAAATTTATGTTTCCTTTTCTCCAAGTTTGATAAGAAGATAACCGCGTCGCGCGTGAACATGCGTTCATATGCGCGTGCACACTTTCCTGCAGCAGCCTCTGTGGAGACCAGTCTGTCTGTCCAAACAATATATGGACATGATGTTACTGCTCCGAGGTGGAAGTACTCAGATCCTTTACTAATACAAAAGTACTGACTGTCAAAATACTTAACTGCAAGTAAAAGTCCTGCATTCACAAAACCTTTCTGAAGTAAAAGAATGGTAATATTATCAGATAAATATACTTCAAGTAAAAGTATTCATATTGCAGTAGAAGTTCTCTGTCAGTCAGTGTCATTATGTCTGATGTTTGTGGATTAATATTATTGATTTAATGTTACTGCTGTTTACTGTTGTAGCTGTTTAAGGTTGAGCTCATTTTAACTACTTTATAGGCCACTGCTAGCTACAGCAATGCATCATGGTCTATAAGACCATCAAATGTCTGTAGCATCACTGTCCTGTGAGGAAAAAAGTCAGAAAACAGCCTTTTTTCATCTTTGTGGATGAAAAAGTACTGGGATGTAGTGTAGAAGCATAAAGTTGATTAAAATAGAGCTCAAGTACAAAATAAGTACAGTCCTTGATGTAAATGTACTTAGTTACAGTCCAACACTGATTACAACTCTGAACTAATGCAAGATGGAAATTAGTGGATTGACAGTGACTAATGATTGATTAAATAATTTAAAATCATTTAACTGACAAAAAACTGACTGTTTTAATATTTTCTACATTTTATATATTCTAAAATTTCTTATTCATGTTAATGTCAATATTCACTTATCTGAAGATTCTACACAAAATATTCTGTTCAATAAATATTGTTTTTTGTCCCTCATTCTGTTCTATATAGATCATATTCTTAGATCTTATTCTTTGACTGACAGATGGACCACACTGGGGCTGGAGGACTGTAGTGAAGCACTGGGGTGTGACTGTGTGGTAAATGGTTTATGTGGCTCTTCGGTCAGTCAGGAGGGTCCCTCAGCAGAATTTTATTCAGGGCCCAATGGAGGTCAGGACCAGCTCCAGATAAAAGTTAAATCAGAATGTCAAAATGTTTTGACATCATCTGTCAAATCAGACATTATTAGAGCCAGTAATTATCAGCTAATATTTGTCAAGACTGATATACTGTGATAGGCCAATATCAGTCAATAATTTATCAGTATCGGTATTTATTGTGCTTCCCTAGTTATATGAACATCTTTTGAAAATACAAAAATGTGAAATTATAGGTATCTTATCAATATCAGTCATGAGGAGCAGGTAGTTATCAGTTATCAGTATCAGCTGAAAAAAATCCATATTATTCATCCCTAATATTATTTATCTGCTGAGCTGAAAATTCTGCTACCTGACAGCTCAACTTGTCTCACAATGGCTGCAGCGTTCATCAGTGTCCCAGACCGAGCTGCCTGTCACACGTGTCTCATACTTTGTTCAGGATGTTTAAAGCAGCTGTCAAATTTCTGTCAAATGTGGCTGTAAAGTAGCTTCGTCATAAACATTTTTACTTTGAGTTAATTAGCTTATTTGACACTAATGTTACAACAATGCTCCTGATAAGGAGGAATAAGGAGGATAAACAGGATCAAGTTTTTGTGATTCGGCTCCTTTTAGCTGAACATTTATTTGAATAACAAACTTAGTGGGACGATTCAATTCAGAGACCTGATGACTATACTGACAGTCAACTATTGTCAGCTCACATTTTATATAATATATTAATATGATATGAAAGACAAACAAACAGATAAACTCTGAAATGACATTTTATCACTGAGTCAACAAGGATTTACAAAACCATGTTAAATGTACATTGATAACATCTGTTGATTATAATCTTTTGACCTGCTCCCAAAACTGTTTTGCTCCTGAATGCCGCACACCCTGTAGTGTTTGTAAACAAGAAACCTGTCTGTACATTGTATGTATCACTATACATGCCTGATTATTTAGTAATTAATTTCTCTTTATTCTTCCACTGCAGGGAAGAAAACTCCAGAACAGAAAGAGATTTTTTTCAGCCCAGGAAGAAAACTTGTTCTACACTTTTGGTTCAAATTCCTATTTAATATAGGACCTATGGTTGAAGCGAGTTGTCTCCCCCCGCTGCCTCCTCCACAGACTCGGGGAGCAAAGTGAAACACTGCAGGAGCTCAGGTCGAGCACAACATGGTCAACTGACAATAACAAGTGAGGACGAGTCCTCCACTGTCAGTTGATCAGCTGTTTATAACTCTGTCAGTTGATGTAAAGTTCAGCCTGTTATCCTGAAAATAAAAGCCCACTGCTCTGAAAATACACATTCTGGAGTTTGAGTTCAGTGAACTCTGATTAATGTGAAACAGACAAACAACACAGTTATTCTGCACAGAATCTCTGATCTGATGATCTCTGATGACAAATCATGGTCATATTATGATTTATTACAGTAAACATTAGATTTCTCCTTTAACTGAACATTTTAATTGCAATCAATTAGTACATGAATTTTAAAGTTGTGATTGTAAAAAAAATGCTTTAAAACATCTCGTGTAACAGTTTTCCACAATGTACCATTTTAATTTATTATTTTAATTTTCAATCAAAAGATCAGAAAGATTAACTCCAGTAAAGACAAGAGAAGACACTGTGTTTCGGCTGGCATCTGACGGGCACCGGACCTCTCCGCAACGTCTTTTGAGGGGGCTTGGCAGCGGTGTGGCGCCTAATTTTGATGTTTCGCCATGAAACATAAAATTGCTACAACTCTAGTATACATGATCTGATCTGCACCAAACTTCACATGTTTGATAGTGGTCCTGCTCTGAACACATGCACATAGTCGTAGCACCACCTACTCGTAATAGGAAATGACATGTTTTAGTCTTTGACGTGCTCCTCCAAGCAGGTTTGCCCTATTAAGGTCATGTTTTCCTTGTTTCCTGTTTTATTTCGATTCTAACTCTTGTCTCTCATTTCAGGTACTTTACGTCCTGCCCCTGTGTCTTTCCCTCTTGAGTGATTACCTGCCCCACCCTAATTGGTTTCACCTGTCCCTCATTACCCCTCCTCCCTTGTGCATTTAGTCCTTGCGCTGCCCTTTGTCTGTTACCAGCACATTCCCAGTTCCTTGAGTGTGTTGTTCTAGTCATATTCTCTAGTGTTCTCTTTAGATTTGACCAGGTTTTTGCGTACTTGACCCAGTTTAAGCCTACTGTCTTTAGGATATATGTGTTTGTGTTTTTTGTGGACTGATTACCTGCACACTGACCTCTTTTGTCAGTAAAAGACCTTGTGTTTGTGAGTCCTGCGTCTGAGTCCTTTTTTTTTTTTTGTTGGCTCCAGTCTGATAACCATATCCAACTCAAATCTGGTCAGAAGGGCATTAAGACCATGGTAATGCTATATTGGGAAGATCTTGATGTATTGTCAAACGGCGTTGCCATGACAGCACGGCGAAGGTTGATGTTTTGACAGAACACAGGACGCTGATTTAACTTCCCTTTACTTGGTCGAATCTGCCTGAAACTTCACATGTTCAATAGCAGTCCAGGCTGAACATATGATATGAGTTTTTTAGATGGGAGCGGCCAAATGGCTTGGTCACGCCCCAGTGGCATGTTTCACATGCACAATGGACACAATGGAACTAAATGGCACTCCGCTTGTGGCACTCAGAGCCCCAAAAAAGTACATTTGAAATGTTGTTGGTTTTTTCTCCCTCTTGTGTCATGCTTATTCTCACTGATTTAGGTCACCTCAGTACATTTAATGAACACACAAACAAAAATTAAAACTCAGTTTAATTAATCAAGAAAAAAGCGGCTCAAGATCAACAACTAAAGCAGGTCTGAAGTGCCACTCAGTTCAGTCTTCAGAGTCGAGAGGTGAAGAGGAGAGATCTACATTTATCTTAAATCTTTATCTTCACTTTTTACTCCTAAAAACCAGAGCAGAGCAGTGTAATACTACACAACAACTGCTCAGATCTAATGTATGTGGATAGTGAGATCTGGACGTTTCAGTGTCTGTGGTGACTGGCGAGTGATGGGATCCTTCCTGCAGGAGCTCCTCTGGGGCGCTCTGGTTGGCGGATTAAAGCCTCTTTGTGTTTGTAATGACGCTGTAATGATGGTTTGCAGTTTTTTGTTCCAATCTGAGAGCAGTGTGAATGAGACAGGACCGCTCGGATTTAGCAGTTTTCTGAGCGACTGTGGCCTCATTTCACTGAGTCAGTGGACCGTGAATATGTGCTGATCCAACAAAGATCTCTATTATCGGGCTGCACACATCACACTGCTGCTGCTGCTTTAAAACAGACATTAGACAACACGGTACCACATTACCAGTTTATTTATTAAAGGGGAAATTTACACATTGCAATATAGTGATTGAAAGGTTGTGAAAATCCCCAGTATCTAATATTTAGAAACTTGTTTATTTCTCTGCCACCATCCCACCTTCCAACCCACAGACACACATTACAAACGCCCAACCAACTATTCACCTCCAAGTAATGTGCCCCATACACATAAAAAATGAAAAGCTGAGAAAACTTAAAAACAGTAAAGCAACCAGCTGCAAAGCCTTTTTGACTTCACTTGTGTAAGGGCTAATATTTTTTGTCAGCTCGGGTTAAGAAACAAAGTGCTGTCTTAATTTTGTCATAATTGACATTACTATTCAAATGTACTCATGTACTTAAGAAAACTTACATTATTACATTTGATTAACTGTAAACTGCTCTTATGTTACTTATACTTATCACTTTGAGTGAACTTCTTAACCTACATGGACACAACAAATTAGCCTGTAATGAGTCAACTAAAAAAAGCTTAGCAGCTGGTTGTTTCATTTTTAAGTTTCCTCAACTTGTGTAACATCAAGAAAAGCAACAGACGGTGACCTTCTACAATCTACAAAGGTTTGCAGAAGCAGTTTGACATTTTGAAGGACCGTCTAGTTTTCTAAGGAATTTATTTAAAGTGTTTAGAGGAAAGGACAGCTTTATTGACAGCCGCAGACGCACTGATTTTTTTTTTTTTTTAATACAATCAGCCCTTGAATTAGTTACAGCATAGCTTTGGGAATGAGGCACTACTGTCATTTACAGCGCAAACACTCACTCACTCAACTCACTCTCTCTCTCACAATCACACACACACGGTGCAAATTCAGGTAGTTAAAATCCACAGTTAAAATTAAAAACACTACTTCACAGATCATTTAATGTAATAATGTTTTTTTTAGGATGGACAAAAACAGTGACTTCTAGAAATTAAAACAATTTGTTTGTGTTTTAAAAATCAGACCACATTCAAGTTTACTGAGGACACTTCTAAGACTGATCATTAAAAACTAATATGGTTTAAAATCTAAAAAACTGACAATAACATTAACATTTTGTCAATAAGTTATGGCTTATTACAAATTTAAAATACCATTTCTACACCTGTACAGGAACATGTAGTGTGTGATTTCATGAACAAAAACAACACATGACAGACGATAACAAAAAAGTTCTGTGAAGGACAAGTGGTTTAAAGGGATTTTGCCGGTTATAGTGACAATTCAGATGATTTGAAGTGGGTTTGTATGAAGCACCTATCGATAGTCAATGTATTAGATACAGTAGGTGCTGGCCAGAACTTTGAGAAGCAGAGAGGAGAACCAGCAGAGAAGCTAAGCAATGAAGCATTGTGGATTTTAGTCACTTAAAAATGCTCCACTAAAATAAATAAATAAATAAGCTTTTCTGATGGCAAACCACCATTGTATGAGCCAAATATCTCTCTCTCCGAACCAACCAAAGTCCAGAGGAAAAATCAGTCATTTTATCATTTAACTCACCAGAACATGGGAGTTGCCGGTCTATCACTGCCTCGATCTGTTAGTGAGTTTGTGTTATTGTGCGACTTCAGTCTTTTAAAAGGATAGTTCAAATTCACCAAAGTCACACAAATAAACTAAAAGGTCAAGGCAGCGGTAGACCAGGAACTGCAAGGTAAAGTTACTGATTTGCCTATGGAGTTTGGTTAGTTTGGAAAGTGACATTTGGCTTTTATAACAGCAGTTTCCCATCAGAACAGGCTGTCTGATGGGAAAGTTAAGCAATGAAAATATTGGAAACTGACATTGACTTAAGTTTTTTTTTAAGGGAAACCCTTTTCTAAGTGGCTAAAAATAAAATACCTTTTGTTGCGGACCCTGCCCACAGCAGACCACTGCTTAGCTTCTGTGCTGGTACTCCTCTCTGCTTCCCCTAACTGGGAGCGCACCAAGTGGCATCTACTGTAAGTAAGACACTGACAATTTTTAAGTACCTGATTGAACCCGAATTTAAATAATCCAAACTATCACTTTAAATCGCAGTATGCATTAGCTGTTTGGGGTCTTTGAGTTCTTGTTTAGGCAGTAATCCCATTAAGCAAGAGCAGTCTGTACTTAAAGACAGAGAGAAGCTAACCCAGCAGCGTGTACGACACACTGCTTCACCAAGTATTCAAAGCAGGATTCTGCACCCAGTGTGCTAGTAGAGACCGACTGCCCCCTCTCCTGGGTCGTTCCACCCAGACGGTCCAGTTTAAGACAACATGTACTGTCCGTCTGGGTCAGATGAGTCCGCCCTCTTAAAGCTGTGTGTACCAGGATGAGTAAGTCAGACACAGAACCAGGTCTGAGGTCTCACTAGTGAGCAGCCTCGGCTGCTGCTTCGCTCTGGTCCTGCTGCTCTCTCTTCTTCATGGCCTCGATCACCGCCATCTCCTTGGCCTCCTTCTTTTGGTTCCTGGCTTCAAACTGGAGCCTGGGAACGCACAGGATAACATGAATAAACTTAAGATAAAAAAATATATAAAAACAGCCAAAATGATCCACAAAGGGAGAAATGAAATGCAGATGAAGATGATGAGGAGTCCCTGACCTGTTTTCAATGATCCTCTGGACAATGTCATCAGTGGTGAGATTGTTTCCACTATCGATGGTCCTGAAGATCCCCCTCTTCTTAGGCTCCTGAGGGCAGAACACAAATAACCACATCAAACTAAAGCAAGACCAAAGTTCCCGTGTTATCCCCCGTGAACGGTGATGTGATGAACCAATTAGGGCCTGTGTCCACAAAGTGTTTTTTTTTTCCTGAGTGCCTGCATCTTTTTACGATTGTTCCCAATGAGCAAAGAACGTCTGCAGCAGCATGTGGCTGCCTGCATCTTTTTTTTTTCCCCCCGAGTGCTCTGCCTGTTTTTGTGCAGCCACTCTGAGCATTTCTTTTTGAATATCTTTTATCTCTTGAATAATTTCTTTTTTCCAAGCAATCTAGGGCTGGGTGTTATGTCTTATATATTACAAATAATTTCTTGATATTTTTGTGCTATTCTCAGATATACAAAATGTATATGTCTATATACACATTCTCTACAAAATAACATTACATATATGCTCAAAAAAGCAAACATAATGATTTTATAGTAGGGCTGAGATGATTTGGACAAAATAAAATATCACAATCTTTTTGAGCAAATACAAAAATATATAGGGACATTATTGTAGGGATGACTATTGGTGCTTTCACAAAATATTAACGCAATGAGATATTCGATAAATAATCATTAGTAATGTGGATAAAATGACTAAGTGGGTAAAGGCAAATAATAGAACACATTCGAACAGTCTGGTAAGTTCAGTAAATTACATCACTTTTCTGTAATGCAGCCTTTAAAACCAGGAAAAGGCAACATCCAAAATCTAGGAGGATATCTTGTGTCATATTACAATATCAATATAATATCTTTATATTGTTATTGGCCACCTTAGTAACCAACAAAACAGAGTAGAAGCTTGTTCTGTCTGTGTCAACCAGAGATAGAAAACCCCATTTTCTGTCTCTGGGAGACAGACACTGAATGTTTCTGGTGAGTTTTCTGCTTTTATCAACGTACGTTAAACTTGTTAGCAGCAGCATCCCTCTGTTAATGTAGCATTAAGTTAGCTTGCCAATCATAATGCCAAATCCATGCGCCCTCACTGGACATGCTTCATCCCAGCCCTTCTCAGCACACTGCCAGCAGTTTTCTGCCACAAAAAACGCTATGTAGACAAAGATTCTTAAAAAGCCAGAATGGAGCAACACACACTACTGGCAAAGTGTGAAATATTATGTGTTGCACACAGACAATTAAACACTACAGTGCCCCCATGAGGCCAACCAGGATAGTTTTGAAAACCCAGAATGGAGCAATACTGTGCATCAATCCTAAAAGTTTTGCCAGATTTGACCAAATAATGTAGACTCTTCAGATTAGGTCTTGGACAACAACTTAAGGAGCATCATTGACCAGTCTAGGAGTCCAAGGTTCAGTCTCACACACAGAAAGCTTCAAAATGCTTATTTCAATCTCTCCTCTGCCTCTACAGTGGTGGAATGAAAATCCACATCAGGCTGAAAACCTAACATCTTTTGATATGATCCTCCATGCTAGCACAGCACTAGCTAGTATGCTTGCCAATTTCCTTATTTAAAAAAACATTTTAATTGTGGCACTAAAACACTTGTAGTTTTATTGATATCTTGTTTCTGTCGTGTTCAAATGCACTTATTATCACTTTGTGTAACTGCCACACTAATATAATCAACCTCTAATTACTGGGTATTTATACTGTGGTGTTTATATTATTTCTCCTCTGCTTATTGCTCTGTGTGTTTGTGTGGGCTACAGCAGTACAAACAGGGTGTTCCAGTATAGATAATGGACTGGTGAAGGCTTCACAGAGTAACTGGAGGGGCAGAGTTGAGCACCCAGAGCAGTGCCCACAAACACACAGCATAAAGCAGTTTGTCTTGTCTGCCTGGAGCTGGGTAATATCTCAATAATACATCAATATTGTGATATTAGACTGGATACAGTCTTAAGATATTCTTCTTTAGAATATTGTTTAAATATTGTTACATAATGATATGATGTAAGTGTTGTCTTTTTTTGGTTTGATGGAAGTAAGTGATGTCATTTTTTGAACTTACCAAACTATTATAGCTGTTCTATTATTTACCTTTACCGACTTTATATCATTATATCCACATTACTGACGATTATTTATCAAAAATCTCATTGTGTTAATATTTTGTGAAGAAACTAATAGTCAACCCTACAATATTGTAGATTGATTTTGCGCCTGCTATCACCAAACCACTGAAAGCTTACACACGACAAAGCCACATTAACAGTATGGTTTGTGTATTCAGTTATTTAATATTGACTATGATCCAACAGCACATTTTGGCCTTAAAATAATATCAAACATTAACACAAATAACATGAATGCTGCACAATCATGAGGTGTTGCTGCACCAGAGGAGCCTGTACTCACAGCGTAGGGGTCTGAACCATCCTTGTCTGAAAACACCTCCGTCTTGCCGTGACACACCAGGTCCACCTGCACAGTTACACAAACACGCCTGATTAAACCAACCACCATTATCTTTTTCACTTATAGTCACATTGCTCATCTAGACCAGGCTTTTAAGAGGCACTTTAGGTAGCAACAGCAATTTATGTAAGACTTTCAAACTGTGGAACACAATATTAAGGACAAAGGCTGTGATATTGATTTGTTAACTACCTGCAGGGTAGCTGTGATCAAGATTAAATTCTTTGTTCTTATATTTCAACTGTCCACAAGGGGGTGCTACATGGTTCAGTGTTGGGGTCTTTTTTTTTTGTAAATTTTCAATGTACAAAAAATAAATTAGGGACAATCTTCCAAATGCATCAACCGACTTTTAGTAATTAACTGTTTTTAATCTAATTCTGTCAAAATGTTGTGTGCTGAAACTAGTTTTAAATCCCAGTTTGTTAAGTGATGTACTTTAAATCTAAGACTGCCAGAAGTTTACTCAGTCCATACTGTATGACAGCTCATTAAAACTGGGTTTTTACTTTATTTCCAAGTCATATTTACACATTTTTACTGCTATAATATTTTGAAGATTAACTATCGTCTCCACAAATGTACTGTATGTTGAACTTTGCCTTGCCTTGTGCTTTAAAACTCATAAATCATTAATTCATTCAACCTTTATCTATATCAAGAGGCCATTGAGGTGCAACCCTCATTTACAACGACAACAAACCAATTACAAGAAGAAAAGGAAAATAACAACAATGTTATATATTAACACAGAAAAGGCAATACAGCAATTAGATAATACTGTATAAGGCCAATCAAAAGTTTCAGATTAGGAAAGATAGTTTTATAGATAACTAAGTAAAGAAAATCTAAAATTAAATACAGTTAGGTAAGAGGCCCAAATATTTTAAAGGGAGTGGTAGATACTTCCATAAATAATTAAAATCTAAAATAAAATATGTAAAACAATTACAAGTGGAGGTTGGGAGGTTTAAGATTAAATTTCTAAAATGTTTAACAGGAAACATTTTAAGGATGTGCTGTAATTTTTCCAGGAGTCAGGTGCACTAAAATTATAAGCAGTTTTTCAAAGTTGAGATCTAACTAGTGGAATTCATTGGTCGTAATTTACACATTAC
This sequence comes from Lutjanus campechanus, assembly GCA_027495735.1. NCBI lineage: Eukaryota > Metazoa > Chordata > Actinopteri > Lutjaniformes > Lutjanidae > Lutjanus > Lutjanus campechanus. The sequence continues at coordinate 11,776 of JAJHUR010082375.1, forward strand.
TGTGTTTTGTATTATAGAATGTGCTGGCTGTCCTCCTTCATATATAAGTGTATCTATTAAAAAAAGTCATACAGAGGCAACTCACCTTAAAATGATCCAGCAGGTCTTTGCCCACTGCATATGGTGCACCAATCACCACCTCTGACACATACTACACAGAGACAGGGAAGAAAAAAGTTTCTCTAATGATTAAACTCTCTTCACATCAGTTAGTGTATTTCTGTTTAAATGTCAAAGTTTAACTGACTTTTGCATACAAAACAGTTCAAGGGTGAAGGTGGTTTTACTGTTCACTGCTTAAATCCTGCTAATTCTGTACCTTGTCATCAGGCATTGTGTAAAACTGATGGCAGAGAGCAGCAGTTTAGCGGTTTTATATTTGTGTAACACGTTTGGTTTGTGCAATGTTCTCATAAGTCGGTTTAACTTGAACACAGACACACACAGTGCAGATGGGGGCACAGAGACTTATTGTTCTAGACTGATAGCTGACCAGCAGGAATGAAGAGAATGGAGCCAAGTTCAGCCTGCAGCACTACAGTGAGTATTCAAGCTAGAAGTACACCCCACTGTGCTGAGCATCTGGAAGCGTGTGTGTGTGTGTGTGTGTGTGTGTGTGTGTGTGTGTGTGTGTGGGAACTCACCCGACAGGCCAGGACACTCAGCGTTCTCTCATGGATGTTCATGATTGGATAGTTCTTGCCCTTGTACCGATTCACTTCCTGAGGAGAATGAAAACATCATTTACTACTTTTAGCTTTTTGATATTTAGCTAACATTCAAAAGGACAGAATACAGCACTTTTAAAAGTAGCATGGTCTCACATTCCGAGACCACCAAAACTGTAAACAGTTAAAGGGACAGTCGACCCCAAAATACACCTTCTTCCTCTTACCTGTAGTGCCATTTATCCATTTACATTGTTTAACTTTATTTTAGATTGACTTTTTTCATGTAGGAACTACTTTCTTTCTACTGCAGAAAGAACAGCAGAGAGAATAGTTTCTTCATTAAGCTGCTAACAACAATATCTGCGGATTATCTCGAGTAACCGGGTCATGATTTCTGGGACATTGCTGTTGAGTTTTTCAAATGATTTCTTCTTTTTTTTTTTCTGGCACTTTACGAAACACAAGCCGAATGCCATCTAGTTCCATTCTACTGGAGAGAGGGCAGACATCTCTATGACCGATATCTCCAAAACATGGCAACTCACACCAAAACAATCTAGCTGGATAAACAGCACTACAGGTAATAGGAAAAATATGTATTTTTGATTTTTTGGTGGTGGGGGGTCAGGCATGGTTTTGCCCAGATATTTCAAACTATAACCCATACATGGGTTAGGACCACACTGACACTATCAGAATATAGAGTAATTTCAATAGATGGCATGAGGGCATATTCTGATATTTAATTTACACCAAAAATACATAAGTTTCATCTTACCTGTAGCACTATTCATCCATCTAGATAGATAGTTTTGGTGTGAGCTGCGGAGTTTTAGAGACATTGGTAGTAGACTTGTCTACCTTCTCTCCAATATCTTGGCACTAAATGACACTCTGCTTTATTCCACTGACACAGCAGGGATGGGTGAGTTTCTCACCCTTCTGTGAATGTTTTGCTGGGTGTTTGTGTGTGTGTATGTCTATAATTATATGTACCTGGTCAAAGTGCAGACCCACAATGACGTAAGGCCTCTCTGCCTGCTTATAGACCATCTCTAAGAAGTCAACATGGCCAATGTCTGCAAGGAATTTGTGGTCAAGGCAACAACAGAAATGATTTTTTACAGTGTTCAAAACTCAGTTCTGGTTATTTCTGCATTATAAGGATACGGAAGAGGTCGAATGCTCCGGCCACGTAGATGATAGTGTCTCCAGGCTGAGGCTCTGTTCCTGAGGCAAACTGGATGATCTTCTGCGACGTCTGGAGGAACTGAGACACACCTGTCCATGGACTGTGGCCTTTAGGACCCTTGAAGACAACAAAAAACACAAGCATTCTACTGGGTAACTGTAATAAAGGCTAGGTGGTGTCCCACTTAAAAAAAAAAACCATAAGCATAAAACCCATGCTACGTACTTTTCCAAAGTTGTCCGTATGCTGCTGGTAATCTGGATTATCCTGCAGAAATAATTAGAGAGGAAAAGATGAGACCAACACCAAAACAAACTGATAAAACATTGTTCATACACAAAATAATGAGTACACACACATCCAGACACTAAGGAAGGATTTATAATTGTGCATTAAGTGATTACATTCTAGGTACGAAGCCTACGCACATAGCAATGGTAGCTGACATGCACCTCCTTTATAAAATTAACCACACATCAGGACTAGCTCTAAAAATACATGCATAGTTCTCCACCGCTCTATTTTAAAAGTACATGAAAGAATGTAAACACAGTTACAAGGACTTCCCCTAACAGTCGACTAAACCATTAAAAGAGTCTGAGTTGACCATCTTTTCTTTTATTCTGTGTGTAATCTTGTTAACAGAGCTGCACAACACATTCAGAATTATCAACCTTTTTGCTGCTGGTATTTGACAAGCAGTTCTCTTTGTGTCCCAAAAATATATCTTTAAATACAGACAACTATTAGCCATTTATTCTGTAAGAGAGACATTATTTTCCCAGAAAAAAAACTTGTCCAGTGGCAGACAGAATTGCATATTGAAAGTGAGGCTTATTGGAAACCAATCTAAACACTGAGGGTGTCATTATTCTACAGTAGACCTGGGCAAAATGTGGTCTGGGGGCCGGATGCGGCCCACTGAAAGGTTTCATGTGACCCACAAGGCCATCATGGAAATACCAAAAATTAAAAATCTTGCAAAGACAGTCAATAGTATTTTGCTTACCATTAAACCATTAAAAGACCTTTATTTTATTTACTTTACAGTTTAACTCACCATGTTGCTGTGATGAGCTTTGGTCATGAGAAGCATTCGTCCCACCAGGTCAGTGGTGGAGACGCCCTGTGTGCGTTTACATTCCCGATAACGGCCTTCACGCTTCACCTCTTCATATGTGTCCTTACCATCTACGGTCAGCGTGATGTCATCTGGCAAACATAAACAATGACATGAGTCCATCATCACATCTGGAGGCTCCTTCATGACTCTCTGTGTCGTGAAGGACAGGAAACAGCCTTAAACTGGCTCACCTCCGTGCACACAGAAGTCACAGTTGTACTTGTCCAGAGTCTCCAGGGTGGTGACGTAAGGCGCTCCTTCTACGATCTCATCCACCCACTTGATGGCCCGCACCATCTTGTAGCGTTCTTCCTGAGTGAAGACCGGAGGACCCTTGTGCTTGGAAATCTCAGCTTTGAAAGAGGGTGGGAGATAATCAAATGTTAATTACTGATACTTCAATAAGATCTCTATCAGAGCATCTTCAAAGCACAGAATAACAATGGAGACGCATCTGGTTAGTTACACTATTATACACAGTCCAGTTTTCCATGACACAGGTTTCAGCTTCCAGCCCAACAAAGTGAAAATCTAGTTTAGTGAATGTTTGTGAAGCCTAAAAATAAAATTAATAACTTAATAAAGTGCAATCAGTCATACTGATTAGTGTTATAAAAAAAAAGATTCTGCAACACAAGGTAAGCTAGTTGTAAACTAACACAAGTTAACGCACAACGTAAGTTTGCGCCAAAAACCTCATCTTTTTAATCCTCCGTCTGTGGTGGATGTGGTGGTGTCAGGTCACATGATTATTTTTGTATTAGGGGAGGATCTTGTTTAAGCTCCTTGGCTTCATTCCTTCTGTGAACATATTCATTGAGCTTCATTATTTCATGTCTTTTACTATGATGGTTTAATTTGAGAAAATTTAAAAAATTTGTGTGAATTGAAAGATAATTTAACTTCAAGTAAAGTAAAAAGATCCTCAAGAATTGCAGCAATAAACATTAATAGCTCATCTCTGCACTAGACTATATTACAAAGGTGACCTTAGAAATGTAAACATTTACATTTTAATGCTATTTAACATCTTAATAGTACACACAAGTCTTACACACCCTAACACACTGCATGGTGAAGTTCGTGTTCATGGGCTTCACATAGCAAGGAATGGGGAGGATCATAATTTCGGCTATAATTCTCATGGAATTGGTGAAAACTGTACAACAGTCAGACTACCTGGGCACTGTCATAGATGACAACCTGCATTTTGAGGCTAAAACAGAGGTGATCATCAGTAAGTGCCAACAGCGTCAGTACTTTTTATGGAAGCTCAATCCTTTGGGCTAAGCAGGAATATCCTCACTAAATTTGATCCTCCTCCTCATTCATGTGCTGGTTTGACTCTATAACGATCCGAAACAAGAAGCGCCTCCAGAGCACAGTGAACACCTTCTCTGGAAAGCCCACTCCATTATACAGGACCCCACCCATATCTGACATAGGGTCTTTAAATGGCTACCCTCTGACAGCCGTTTACGCTGCCCTGCAGACAGAACTGACTGGAGGAACCTTCATACATGAGGCCGTTTGCCTGTTTAACTCAAGCTTGCCAGTTGCCCTCTCCTTTTACCCCACCTGGGACTAACCTCCACACATATTGGTCTGCCACCAGCCTCTGCCCAACCCCTGCACCAGACTCTTAAATCATTTATCATTACTGCTTGGACATTGACCTTTTGACTACCTCTTGCTACATGATCACTGCAGCCTGTCATGTATTGTAACTGTGCCTTTGCCGTGTGGTCATTGTTTGTCAATAATGTATTGTCCTTTGTGTATGGTCTTTCTTTAAACTATGCCAGCTTCAGAAATTACACCTCAGTGATAACTTTTAATTGATTTGAATTGAAGAGCTTACAAGTAACACTGGATGTTTCTTCATAAACAAAACCAATATGAACAAACAGATAAACATAGACAACAATAAGGGACGTGGCCTTAAAAAACAGCACATTTATCAACTTTTTTATGTAATTCAAAGCCATATTTACAGAATAGCTCTGACTGGCCAATGCAGCTTGATGTATTGTTTAGCATTATCTTATCTTCATTCTCTTTTTATGGCCGTCTTGCACAGTAGAGCAGTGTGTGGCCTGAGCTAACCTTGGTTATTACACAACTTTCTGATTCTGATCGGTCAATTACAGCATTCTAAGGTCTTATTTCTGAACAGACAGTTACCATGGATACAGTTCTGATCACATGGTACAAATGGGGTTGTGTTTACCATGTTTACGAGATGAGCCCATTTGAATGCCTCCCTCATGTTGTGCTCATGACTTTGTGAAAGTCATGAAATAAAGTTCCCTGTTAGCTCTGAGTTTACGTCATCCTATTCACAAGTTCTATTTGAATGCAGCAATATACTCTGGGGAACTTAGCAGAATCAATAAAATCCATCTTCATATTAATAGTTATTATCATAAGTAGCCATGTAATAAGAAGGATAATGTACAGTGAGCAGGTCATTATTGTGCAAGAAACTCCCTCAGGGGGATTCATCACCATGTCAGGGTTTTTGTTAATGATCTGCTCACTGTACATTATCCCGTACTTAGCTCGGTTTTTAATATCTGCAATAACCAATGAGAAATGTCTCTGTAATCATGTTAATTAAAAAAATGTTTCACAGAATCATCCGTATCAGAATGTGTGTTTGTGTGTGGCAGTCTTACCATCTGTATGCACTCCGACTATGAGGTAATCTCCCATGGCTTTGGCCTGCCGCAGCTGGTTTGAGTGACCGTAGTGCACCATGTCATAACTGTGGAGATAGACAGAAGAGAAAACAACATCATCAGTATGAAAAACAATAGATACTGTAAGCACTTAAACAAAACATTACACAGAACAAAACGGATATGAATAAACAGATAAACATACACAACAATTAGTGATGCAGCCTAAAAACTAGCACGTTTATCATCTTTTATATATTGCTCAAAGCTACCTTTGCAGGATTTTGACTAGCTTGTACAGCATGTTTTAATGTTTAGTGTGATCTTATCTTAATTCTCTTTTTATGGTGATCTTGCACAGTAAAGCACAGTGTGTGGCCTTTGCTTTAAAAATACACCGTCTGAATCGGGCAGTTCATATCCCAAAACACAGACTGTTAGACCTTTAACCTAGTGAGTGAAAATGATAAAGGTTACTAGGAGAAAGGTAACGATCAGAGAGGTAATGTCTACAATGTGCCAATGTTTATTTGCTTTCTGCCATTCAGTAACTTCAGTTTGTTTTCTACTAACTTGGCTTTTTAAAACGGAAGCAGATGTGAGTTCTCCTATCTTATTGCAACATATTCAAAGCCTTAGCTGACTTTAACCAGAAGAAAAAATAAAGTAATTTCTGTATTTACTTTAAGAAAGGTCTCATCTCTTGGTCCTAGAATACTAAGAATACTAGGATGTTGCTCAGTTCCAGTTAAGTTTGTTCAGGTCTTGATGAAAAATGTGCTTTTTGTTCGGCACCCTGCAGCTTCATAGTCCTACGGTTTCAAAACACTCATCATATCTCAGGGCCGTCAAGTTCAGCCACCAACTGAGCAGCTGCTGATAAGGACACCGGGCAAAGCGGTGTTAAATAATTTATTAGCAAGAGTGAGTTCATATTACACATTTCTGCTAATTCAAGATATCTCAAAGAACATTTAACTGCCGTGACTGAAGTTTGCCTCGCCAATACATTATATTGATCCTCTTTTATATAACATAGTTATACAAAAATATGGCATTTGAGGGAGGGGAAATCGGCCCAGAGTCACCTGCTTTGTCCCCATTTTCCTAGTTGATTCAGGGATTCAAATGTCACTTTTTATTTCCAGTTAAATGTCTCAGATCTTTATGCCTCAAAATTCTGTTATTACATCTGTATATATAGGTAATTTCCAACAGATCAGACCACTTTAATAAAACACTCCAGTCACTGTACTTCCAGTGGGCAGACCTCACGTCTGTAATGACATTACCACAAGCTGCTAGTCCAAATTTCCTTAACAATAATCCCCCAACATCCCTCACCTCACCTTGTCAGGATCAGTTAGACACTATGCTGACCCAGTTGTAAATATACAGTATCTTCTTCAGAGTGATTTATATGCAGATCTGTATTTGGCCTTTAATAATTTAGTGGTCCGGCTCTGTTAATATCTCAACGTATTTTTTTTTTAATACATTTTTTGCACATGCCCTGACTATGTTATGTAGACCTCAACAGTTCCTCTGAACCAGATAATAAGCACAGACTGTTTTATTTAGATTTTTGATACTTACACTCACCTGTGGCAACACGAATAATCTCATATTTCATCTTTACCCTTCACCTCATCTGCTCCTCTGTCTTTTTCTTGTTTTTCAAATCTGTCATTATTTTATATATACTATGTCTCCTTACTATAATTTATTTATTTTTTGTTTATTTGACAGGGATAATGCACAGCTCCCTAGCTATAAGCTAATGTTCATCTGTTGTCCCTGAGCAGAAAATAGAGAATAGCATCTCTGCTTAACAAATCACTAATAAAAATAACACAGTAATGACACTATTACATAAAACACACAATTATAAGGTAGAACATCTTCACGACGCAACACAACACAACGTGGCTTTGTTAAATTCTTGATTCTGTTTTGTCAATTACAGCATTTTAAGGCCTGTTATTTCTGAATAGCAGACAGTTACTTTTAATGACAGACAGTTACTATGGACGCAGTTCTGATCAAAGACTCTGGAGGAAAGTAAATAGCTGTGTAATAATGTAATAGTGTAATAATGTACAGTGAGCGGGTCATTGCTGCGAAATAAACCCAGACAGGGTGGTTCAGGACCCTGATGCAAAGCAGAACACTATTTTTTACACAACATACCCCCTTCTAACCCCGGCCCACTACACCAACATGCTGCTTTTGCATCACACTGAAAATGCTCACTATGTTATTTATAACCACCACATGAGATGGGCCATGTCATACTACCTATCAACACTTCCTTGTGCAGGGGGTGCATAGGAAAGAATTTATGCATTGCACATCAGGAGACAGTTGTCTCTTGAGCTGCAGCTAAATCATGTGAGGATCATGGTCTTTCCCTTGTAACACAATGGTGTGACAGCAGTTTAAAATAAGAATGACGACAACAAGATATCTCTGTCTGACAAACGAGTTGGCTGATTGTCAACTATCAGATGTTTGTGTCAGAGTGACACACAGACAGACAGTAAATAATGACCTCCAGTAATATTCAGTTCATTTACCAACATTACAAACCCCATCAGACATCAAACTACACCCCACTGTGAAGACTAGCATCATTAATATCAGTGTCGGTTACATAACTCAGGTTTTAAACCTTAACATAACCCCAGTTTCAGTTCTGTCTGGCTACAGTGTCTAACACATTTTAAAATGTCATTCACAACCTCAGCCTTTCTATGAGCTCACGAGGCCGAGATAAAAACTTATATCAATTAAAGTCTATTTGAATTTTTTAGTCTATTTTAAATGAAACTGGCTTTAAAATTTTGTTTTCATTTAACAGCAAAATAATGTTGTGTTTTTAGTGACAATTGTCTTTCTGAACCTGTGATAATGCTGAGGTCAATAACGATAAAGAACATAACGCAATTATTATAACATTTTAGGAACTTATCAAATACATTAACGCTAATAACTGTGCTGCCCGATCTATTTGGGCTGAGCTGCTAGCATTAACAAAAGTTGAGAGACAGTAGAGATAACTATCCTCCATAACTAGCCTAGTTATGGAGGGTGGAACGATTAAACGCCTGTTGTCAAGTTACTAACTGCTAATGTAAGTAGCTAGCTAGCATTAGCATGCTACCCACTATTGGTTCCTGATATGTAGCGCTGGTAACGTTACATAATGACCACATATATGACAGCAAACTGTGAACAGGCGTTTAATAAAGCAGCACCGACAGTGGCGGGCACACACTCACCAGCCGTCACACCACAACCGGACGATCCGCTTCCTTTTCTCCGGACTGCACACTGAACCTCCCGGCTTACTGCAACCGGCTTCATCCCGCTGGTCGTCGTCGGCGTGGTGTCCGTTCTTGATCATTTCGACGGGCTCAGGAAAATTACTTCGTGGTAACACGGTTAAAAACAAAAAGTCAAAATATCTGACCCTTTCTGTCGCTCAAAGATTATTTCAAAGGACGGTATCCGCCGGAGTTTCTCCAGAACAGACAGTGACACCGGCCGGCCAACGCCTCCAACACTACGTCACATCGAACGAATGCTCTTACGTTGACGTGCTGATTGCATAATCTCTCCGGTCACATGATCAGATTCAGCCTATAAACAAACTGATACGGAGAGGAATGTACTTATGTCAATGCGAGTTCCAGTTACTACTTGTTGAATATTTACTCCACAACACTTGAGCGGGATTTTGTTCTTTTTAGTCTTTGCTTTGGGGCTGTGCAAATAAATTTCTTAGATTTGCAGAACAATTTTCGTGGCTAGGGCACCTCTGCAGCAGTACTGTACTTCATTATAATGCTGTTTTGTCATAAAAAATGTTATCAAAAAAGAAAAAGAAAAAAAGAAAACGCAGTTTCTGCCTTTTGAATATTGCAGTTATCCACATTGCATTTTTTTTTTAACTATGCAGCCCTATAATGGATTAAACATACATACGACAATAATATGACTGACAGTGTCTATTGTGCTGCATGCATGACTACATTTTAATGATAATATTACTAGAATCATTTTGTGACCAGGTTTTTATTGAATATTTTCTGTTTGGGTGATAGAATCTAGAATGCAGCACTTCAACAAGTAATATGTACTAATAATACTCGTAATAGTATTTTACATTGTGATATTGCTCATATTTACTTAGGATTTTAATATTTTAATTGCTATTTAGTTCTACTATTGATAACTACAGGTAGGAATTTATTTCACATTATATTATATATTATGATGCCTTGAGGAGTGAGTTACAGTAGACAAGTCAAACAGAAACTAATTCCTAAACTCACAGGCAAAAAATCTAAGTGCACTATGTCATATGCTTCAATAATAGTACATATAGTAAGTTAAGTGTCTTATGTTCCACATATCCACTCACCTAGTCTATATTACAAAGAGAAATGCATTTTTAATAAAATAAAATGCAAATAAAAGTTCCACATACCATTAACCCTTGCACAACTCGAAAATATATCACGCTAAGTCTATAAATGAAGCATGCTATATTATTAATTCACTACTTAAAGTGAGGGCCAGTAAAATAAAAAAGGCAGATTATCGAGACACAGTTTAAAATGAGGAATACTTTATTGTCTCACAAACATTAAATCTGTTTTTGCAAAATACGATGAAAACCCAATAACTGGTTGGAGTTTTAGGAATGCTGAACATTAGCTTATCATGGCAAGTCTGGTCTTAAAAATGTCTGACACTATCTGGTACTGGATGAGATTAATAATAATACTGGATCTTCCTGAGACAAATTAATAGAAACACACATTTGGAGGATTCCAAGTACATAAGTAAACAGTAACTTACAGTAAAAATAAACTAACATCTGATCAAAATCTAAGTAAAAATTCAAAAATCATCTTTCCTTCTTACTCTGCTGTAGGCACAGCAGCAAAGTCTCTGCATAGTCTGCAGGAAAATGTAAACATAGGCAAATTCAACAACTTAAGTAAACTAAGATACAGTAGCAGCTGTACTACATAGCCTGCAAACCTGAGGATAAGTGACAGCAGAGCGAAGGACAACTGTAAGTACAGAAAATAATTTAAGTAAACCAAAATAACTTTAAAATGAACATCAACCCAAGTGAGCCATGTTAAAAAAAAAGGTACATTCAACAATACACTTTTAAATGTCTGAAAAAGACTAAAAAAAAAAACTTTAAAATGTTTGAGCTCCTGAATCCTTTAAATCTTCTCTCAGTAAGAGCTGTGGCAGGCTTGGTAAACTGCTGCTAAGTCACTTGTGTTTCACTGAAAGATATCACTTCCAATGAGTATAAACACAGGAACTTACAACTAAGACACCAGTATTTCACCATTCAAATTTACACATATATATAATACTCATCAACATGTTGCAAATTAAATTAGTTACTATAATGCAACAATTACCAACTTGGTGAAAAAAAGCACATTTAACAGAATTTAAAGAACCAGTGTGTGGATTTTATGGCATCTAGTAGTGAGCTTGCACATTGCAACCACCTCATCTCAAGCTCAGGTGACAGTGGCTGCATGTACTGCTGCAGCTCGCACATGTATGGGGTCCACACAGGCAGTGTCTTTGCTGCAGTGCTGCTGCTTCCAGCACCTATCTTTCTGAATTGAGTATGAAGAAGAGTTTTGAAGAGACCAGTAAGCAGTGTGATTTTTTCCCCTTCTTCAGAGAGGGGAAAGTGGGAGACAGAAAAAGAGATCACACTGGAAAAATACTCCCCTGCACCAGACTTTTTCATGTATGGCATATTCTACAGATACAGACATTGTACAACTGTAGTAAAAAGGTGTCATGTTGCCGATATGATGCCATATGTATGTCAACTGATCATTTTCACTGTGATTTTGCTATGAACTGTATGCATCAGATGGAAAAAACAGGCGAGAAGCTTAATCTCTAGATGAAACACATATGAAGCCGCTCTGCTCACGCGGGCTGTGTGGCTGCTCTAACCTGTCAACATGGCACAGCCTGTGTGACCTGGGTGTGACAGCCTCTCCTTCCAAACGTGTAAGAGAGCCTATGTTTGCCACAAAACTCACAAAATTTGCAAACAGCTGTATCTAGTGCCACTGTTTGGTTTGTCCCTTCTGGACTGCTGTAGAAACATGGTGGAACAACATGGTGGATTCAGTGAAAGAGGACCCGCACCCTCTGTAGATATAAACAGCTCATTCTAGAGTAAGAAAAACACAACAATTTTTATTTTATATGCTAATGAAAACATACTTATTAATACTTTATTTAATTTCTGCCATATTCTGGAAATAAATCTTACACACTGGACCTTTAAAGTGATAGTACACCAAAAATCTTATCTTATAGTATCATTCACCACCTCTAGGCTTTATGTCGTTTAAAATGAGTGTTTGTGTCCCACTGAGCATACTGATGGACTGTAGAGAAATTGATAATGCTTAGGGAGTGGTTTCAAAACCTTTGGGCTTTTTGATGCATTTTCATCTAAATTTGTCACTTCCTCTATCCATTGAAACTGATTAAAGCTGACAGCATACTCTATGCTGTCTGACAACAAGGAAACTTTATTCCCGACACTTTTTTAGCCGACAGTGTGTCTGACAGTAAAATTAACCAAAATAATTTTAGGTTTTTATCATTCAAACTTTGTCTTACAGGCTCTACTAGCCACATAAGATCAATATTTCTCTCTTCTAACAAAACTGACTGAGCTGCCATTAAAGCAGCATAACAAAAGCCACTTTTATATTCCACTGTTGTTAAAAAATGTATGTTGTACAAAATAATATGATCATTTCCATTCACTCACACTGCATCTGACTAAATAATGCCAATGCAGAACAGCACCCTTAAGTTGAAAGTCCCACTCATCCTCCTGAAGGGAGTAGGACTGAACAGCTGACATACTTGACCACCTTGTAAGTGTCAATCAAGTGTCCGCGATTATGCAGCTTTTTTCTTCTTCCTTCCTTTGCCGTAGCCTCGTCCAAACCAGCCGCCCTGCACAGCGGTGGCCTCTTCTGCCTGCTCCCCAGAGTCAGGTAAACAGTCCTCCTGTCCATTAGGGGGAGCTATGACCTCACGAGTGCGGCTCTTGATCTCTTCTGGCTGCAGCGGTGTGGCTAGATTGAAGATGGGATCCTCCGCCCTGATGAGACAGAATGAGGGAAACTGAGCTTGGAGTCAAAAAGTCAGACTGTGCGTGTGTGTGAGACTAAAGATCCAGTAGTTAAGGACTACTTGTTCTTTGGGGACAAGAGCAGTGTCCCAAATCTGGAAAAGACTGATTTTTGAGTCAGTGGTTCACAGTAGGGTTAAGTAAAGGTTATGGATCAGTTAAGGTAAGGGTTAGAGCAGGGGTGTCAAAACTACGGCCCACCAAATACCACTTTAATCTACCTGAAAAGTTGAGCCTGTCGAGGCCTGATGCCAACAAAACTCCGTCCGAAACGGACCCCACCTTCATTAGCATGTTTCAGGCCAAACCCGATTACAGCCCAACATTTTTCTTAACAAGCTTCCCTCTATGCACCAAAAGGTAGGAGTTTTCAGTGACAGGGACAATACATGCAGGGAAAAGGAATTAGCAACAATTAAATTGGGGAGAAAAATTAAAATAAAAAAAAATATAGTACAGCCCAAACCCAATGTAAGCCTGCGAAATATGTGAGAAATAAGGCCAGACCCGAATCCATTGGGTCCTGTTGGGTTTGGGCACAGATCTCAAGCTATATTCTATAGGAATTCTTATTTAGGCCTATAGGCTATTTACAATGGTTTTACTGGTTCAATCCACTTGAGATCAAATCTGGTAGCATGTGGCCCATGAACTAAAATGACTTATAAGACTTTTCTACGGTGCTACAGCCACAGTCTCTCTGTCCTCATCTGTTATTTAATGAACTGTAGAAAGAGACAGAGAGTGAGCCATACCCAGCACAACATCACCCACTGGTTTGTGGACTAATATTCTGAAGCCTCGAGTCTAGCATTATGGGAGTCGCCATTTTGTTTTTTTGCTACCAGAACATGCGGAGTACAATCGAGAGCCTGGAGCTGATGGGTGATGTACTGCAACTTGGGCGGTGCTTGGTTTTGTGCCATCCGTTCAGCGGGTAATAATCATGATCTTTTTTATATTACAACTGAACAGAACACTAAAATATATACATATATAAACATTGTAGGAGAGAAATAGGCAATGCAGTAACAGAATACTCAGCACAGACTAGTGTGACAGTTTGATTTGAGTTTCCTGAGCTGTGTGTTT
>JAJHUR010082376.1:0-12898 GCA_027495735.1 Lutjanus campechanus
CCACAAGCGATCCTGTAAGATGCTGCGTGGGCTGGTCAGCGCTGACACTTCCCTAGGCATCGAGCAGATTGATGGCAACCAGGGGGACTTCACTTGGATGGACGGATGGACAGATATTCCAACATCTTTGCTCCACTCTGAGGAGATAAAACTCCATCCTGACGACCCTGGGGAGCATAAGGAATGTCAGGCAGAGTGACATGTCAGCAGGCTCTCGGGTCCCCGGAGAGAAAATTCTCTATTTAGCATTCTGCTGAAAGGTTGAAGACATGTAGGAAGGGCCTGAATAACACAGTGGGATGAGAGGGAGGCTGAATATGATTAAATGAGATGAAATAATCTTACACACCTGAGCTTTAAATATCTACCTGACGACAAATTAGTCTTAGACCAAGAAAACTGGTTTATTGCTCTAAATTTAAATTTTATATGATGAAGAAGGATTTTAAAATATTAACAGAGCTCCAGTCGATTAGAGTTCATGATATGAAGTATTTTGGCCCAAATATTTATTCTTAAAGGGATAGTTCAGCTTATTTGATATGGAGTTTGAATGATAGTCAGTGTATTACCTACAGTAGACAGTGAAGCAGAGAGGAGCACCAGCACTGAAGCTAAGCAATGTACTGCTGAAGACAGGGTCAGCAACAAAATGTATTTAAGCCACTTAAAAAAGCTCCACCTAAAAAAAAAAAAATCAATCTAAATTTAGTTTAAACTTGCAGTCTGGAAACACTAGCATGTCTTCATAACAACCAGACGCCTTCAGCAAAAACAGGAATTTTACTGTCGCAGAACACAGCAGTTGCTCGTCCTCTGCCGCCTCGGTCAGTTGGTTTGTTTGTGTGATTGTGTGACTTTGGTGTTTTAAAAGGACAATTTGGATTCACCAAAGTCAGACAATAGCGCAAACAAGCTGTTCTGTGAGGTAAAAAGACTGATTTCACCTATGGACCCTGGTTGGTATGGAGAGAGCAAAAAAGATCAGAAAAGGCCGTCTGACAGCAAAGTTAAGCAATGGAAGAATTCTACATGTAGTGTACACTTAAACGGATTTTGGGTGGATCTTTTTTTAAGTGGCTAAACACATTTTGTGGCTGACTCTCTCCACAGTAGATCATTGCTTAGCTTCCACGCTGGTTCTCCTCTCCAGATTCCTGTACAGGTCCAGTTTTGCAAACCCTCCCCCGCAAAGCTGAGAACCAGAACCGACTCGTTATCCGCAACTGTCGTCAAATCAAGTCCGCGAACGCCCAGAACAGTGATTAAACACATACGTAGTCACTCACTTGTGTCATCAACTGGTAGAGCACCTGCGCTCCTGCAGCTGTCAAAGCGTTTCCATAGTGATGATGAGCCAAGCTTGCAGCCATCAGAAACGAATACTTTTTGAAACATTTTACAAGCAACCAAGCGACAATGGGATCCTCCATCAGCCCAAACATACATGTGTTACCTGCATTCATGAATTTATATAAATATATTTTTTACCTGTTTCTTAATGTTTTTTGTGGGTAACCTGATATGGATACCCAACCTGGTGCAGGATTCTGCTTCTCCAAACTGGAACTGTGACATCCAGCATCTACTGTAGGTAATAAACTGACTATGGATAAATAGTTTATACAGCCCCACATTAAATAATCCAAACTATCCCCTTGGGAGAGAATTTCTACACTGGCAGCTCTGGTCTTGGTTGCCACTGCAGGCCTGCTGTCTGTATCGATGGATAACATTACCCTCAGTGTTTTCATTCCAGACTGGGCCTCCCTCTTTTTCAAACCTTGAACAGTATATATGTCTTTCGGGAGGCAGCCATCAGTGAGAGCACGAGCTCTGAGAAAAGGGAGGTCTGAATTGTCACATTAGTCAGCCAGCAGCAACTAAACAGCAGTGAAAACCTCACTTTATTTTAAAACTCGTGCCAAGAGTTCAAATTCCTGGCAGACTGTAGGTGTAAAGACGAGGATAGCTTCGGTTTGTGGGATGAGAAACTGATGCACACGAAATGTAGACTAGTCAAACACAGTGTGTCAATATCCAAAAGCTGCTGCCTTGATTAAACATGTGCTTACAGCAAATTTGCAGAAGGACCAGGCAGCTGCATACATGGTAAACACAACAGTCCCTAATGGTTTCTCTCAGCTGGGTTCGTGGTTCTATTTGTAACCATTTTTTTCAGGAAATTATAGTCGCCAGAGGGTCGTGAGGGAGAAGAGCTCTACAGGGACCTTTACTGATGGATTCATAATATAATTTAACTGACTATAACATGAAACTAGCCCCTTTAATGTAGTGTTTTAAGGGTTTCTAATGTGCATTTGAGACTGCTTTGTGGTTTTGAAAGCTTTAAAGGACATTTATTATAATCTAAATGTAGATCTGGTGAGTCAGAATTATCCGTAAACGTACTATAATCAATGTTCTTGTAAAATAAGTACAATTACATTAAAAGTACCCCATATAGCGTTCATAAAAAGGGCATCATAAAGAGAGTTGTGTATAATCAAAAAACAAGAAAAATCAAGCTAATGTCTACGATGAGAAGCTTGTGAAAGGAAAGGAAAGTGTGAACATCCTTCAAAGACCCGCTGTGAGGGTCAGGGACTGCAAAAAGCACATGAAGGCTAAGTATATCTCAAGGCTCTTCTGGTTGTCATTAGCTTACTAATGTAAAGAAAAGGACCGTTTTTATGAGCTGAAGAGGATAATTATTATGAATGAGTAGGATTTACTCAAGGCACTGCCAGCAGATGGACTCTGAGAGATAATTTAGACCCATGAACTTTATTGAGTCACTCACTTTTCTGTTTTGTGGTGCAAAATATCCGTAGTGGCCAAATGATGCGGTAATATATATGCCTAATGAATATTTATATCAAATTTTAAAACATGTACACTTGGTAAATCAGGCTGTTTCTCATCTTTCCTCATTTATAGCATATTGTTGTTTTGTTTTTTGAGGACTGTACACCATAACAGATTTGCTAAAAGACAGTTAGCTAGTAAACTTGTTTGCTTAGCTCAGTCAGGGCTAGTTGGTGAACTACTGTAGCTAGCATGCTAATGTATAGCAGCCTAGCTAGCACAGATAGTCACAACAGCTTCTCTCCATTTTCTGTCTACTAACGAGTATAGGTGGGTTTTTTTCAGGATTGTACATCATCATGTTTACAAACAATCAGCTAGCTAGTAACATTGCTAACTCGTTAGCTCAGCTCAGTGGCTAATTAACCAATAAGTTCTCAGTTTTTGTTTTTGTTTTTCAAAAAATTACACCATAAATATTCTGCATATTTTATTCTGTCTGTAATGTATTAAGAACAGAACTCCAACAGATGAGGTTTAATAAAAGGGCAACAACTAAAAAGTTAGTGACAGTTACGCTAAAGCTAACATACAAGGAAGCAAAAGTAAAGAAGGGGATTGTTTCTATATCAAAACATAAAAACAGATTCATATTATAAGAAAACATAAATGTAATACAGCATTACTCATTTATTCATGTGGTGTTTTATTAACATCATGAGAGCACAATGAACAACCCCAGACTGATTTTGGGGGGATTTTAGCTAACATCAGATCATCCACTCTGTGTTAGCTGTTTGAAAATTACTTTAAAAGGTTTTTTTTTTAAAAAATAGGATTAAATCACTGTACAATTCAGGAGTCATTGTCAATGAATATTTGAATAAATACCTTTGTTCACGCCAATTTTCATCGACAAAACACTAAATGAAGTGTACATTATGGTAGCTTTAGTGAAAGAATGAGCCCTCTTGGACATACAGAAATAATTTCACAATTCCTCTGACTGGTATTGTAGTTGTTAAAAGACATCTGAATAGGATAAGAGCCTTATTACCAGTTTTTTCTGTCTGGGCTTTCTTTCTAGGTTTCTTTATCTGGGTTGCGAGAGTGATTGTCTGCATTGTGGTGTGAGGCTGATGTGACTGAATGGATATCTGAGAGCACCGAGAAATTACTTTAAAAGCACTTCGCTCTCAGATATTTTTCAGACGTGTAATTTCATGATAAAAAAAAAAGTCACCTTGTACTTATCATTCCTGTTTAAATCCTGTAACCCCAGACAATGTAACCCGAGGTAGCTTTAGGTTTGCACACATCGATTAAAAACAAGTCAACTGGAAGCACAGGTGTCAGCTCAGAGACTGGTGTTTTTAACCCACTCGTGGAGTTAACGTTAGCTTAATTAGGTAGGTAGCTACAGTTAAAGCTGTCAACAACAGTAGTCATTTGCAAAAATCGATGATAATAGACTTGGAAAAAAAAGAAGATGCTGCTTTTGTCTTCCTCTGTCTGCGATCAAAGACTCATTCTTTAAAAAATTAGTATGAATTTCAAGTGGTAATATTCCACCATTATCGTTACTCTCATTAGCATATGCAGCGTGAGAATGGAGCCGCACAGGCTTAGCGACAGTAACGTAGGGGCGAGAAAATGGTGAGTTGTTCACTGCTATTGTCATTAAAAGCAGGGACATTTCGGGAAATATATTTATTCACTTTTGTGCTGAAAGTTAAGACGACAGGATTGATATCCTCATGTCTGTTCTTTTAAATGCGGAGCAGGTTGTTATGGCCAAATAAACCATAATAACTATAATGAGGGGTTTATTTCACAGTAATGATCTGCTCACTGTACATTATCCCGCTTCTCACACCAAAATAAATGAATAATTTGACACAAAATATCGATTTTAAAATGAAATGTTTGATTTAAAAACAATTTTATTGCTCCACCAGAGCAGCGTCCTTTAGCAACGGTCTGTCCTTCATCTGTTGCCAGATACAGATGGTGCGTTCAAACGGGGTCGTGTTTACCGTGTTTACAAGAAGCGTCCACTTGAACGCGACCCTCAGGTCGTATTCATGACATCGTGAACTGAACACGCACACGACCTCCCGTGTCGTAATTACAAGTTCACGAGTTCTATTTGAAGGCCGCGAGAAATAACAGACCTTTGAATGTTGTAACTGACCAATCAGAATTTAAAGCTGTTTGATAAGTGCAGTTATTTATATACACACAAGTAAAATGTTTTTAGAACTTGAATCTGGGGAAACATAAACAGCAACACAGTGTTTATAGGTTAATATGTCGGCATCTTAACATTAAAAATCAAACAGTCAAAAAGTCACCTTTTAAATGTAGTTAATCCAAATGTTTTCTTATTCGTATCTAATCTGTAGTGGCTCAGTGCACCTGAGAAAAAGGGAAAAATCCTTTTTTGTGAAGCAAAACAAGCGGCTCACTCTGCTCGTGAACTTGATGTAAAGGGGTTAAATGTCTGATGAATGACTGACCTGAATTTAGCTGCTGTTGCACCGTTGGGGGGAAAAAGATAAATAGCAGGCTGAACAACATAAAAGTGTGTATGTGAGAGACGGATTAGGTGATTTACAGGTTATATGATTACACACACACACACACACACTCGTCCAGGAAATAAATGATGAAATATGAACATGTCAGCCAGGCAAGACCCATTACTGATTTTGATTAAAGAAGGTAATAACAGCATTTAGAGGAGGTTGCGGCATCTAGATCTCTCTCTGTTCTGGACCACCTGACTTATAAATTATGAATATTGATATGGTGAAGCTGCCTTTTCAATTATCTATAAGGGCATCTTTAATTAGAAAGTTTGCGGCTATCGGTGTTGGACCAGCGTCTTTATTAAGTGATTTTATTTGAAAAGAGTCAGTAGTTCACACAGAGCATTTATGAATCCCTGTTTTAAAGGATTATGTGATATTATCAGTTTGAAAAATGTATTTTGATGCACAAAAGTCACATTAATCATGATATAAAAGATAATATAATCTCTAAAATTCTAAAAACAATTGTAAAGGCATGTTTTGGTGCACATGACACGCATACGATTTGGATTATTGTTGCACTATCACGGATTACGTCTTTAAAATCTTTAAAACATGGCAATAGTCTCTTTTTTTATGATAGCTAATGCTCTATTAACTCATAAAACGTATGTCTGATGTAACTTACCCCTCTCAGGTTGTCAGTTTTGTAATTGTGATTTTTGAATAATGAAGTTTTCCTTTTTATTTACGTCAATAATTACGCAAAACGCCCTGGAATTTTTATTCAGTAACTGATTATGCCCTTCCCAACAGGAAATCAGCATTATATAAACCAAATATCACTTTTTTCAAATGAACCAAACTCCATTGGCAAAGTCTGTAATTTTACTTTGCAAACACAGGAGTTGCTGGTCCACTGTTGCCATGATCGGTGAGTTTGTTTGTGTTACTGTGTGAATCCAAACCAACCGTTTAAAGCACCAAAGTCACACAATAACACAAACTAACTAACTGATCAAGGCGACGGTAGTCCTGCGACGCCTGTGTTCTGTGAGGTAAAATTGCTGATTTTGCATATGGAGTTTGGTTAGTTTGGAGAGAGCTATATTTATAGCTTATATGACGGCACTTTCCTGTAGGAGAAGACTATCTGAAGCGCTCAAAATATTCTAAATATAGTCTACACTCAAACTGATATGATGTTTTAGGTGGGTGACCCTGTCCACAGCAGTACATTGTTTAATTCCTACACCAGGACTACTGCTGCACCCCCTGTCCCTGTTGACTCCCATCTACTGTAGGTAACACACTGATGATGGATAAGTACCTCGTACAACCCCACTACAAATAATCCGAACTATCCCTTTACGGTATTACTTATAAAGAGCTTAACACTCCACTCCGAACACTCGTCTTCATCACCAGGACTGTGTGGGTGCGGTTTGATCTGATTTGACTGACTGCGACCAAACAACCCATCAACTGTCGTCTGATTCTGATTCAAATCCTGACTGGTGCGCAGCGGTTTGTCACCTTTTTTCCCAGCGGAGTCTCACCCACTTCAAACAAGCGAGACGAGCACAGAGAAACTGTGAAATAACCAAAAAAGTTTGGTGGGATCCCATCATTCAGAGTGAAAAAGCGATGAATAAAATACATTTTCAGGACCTTTAAGTTTAAGTTGCACTCCTCTATGCTATCATTTGCTCATGGAAAATCCAATTTTACTTGTCATTCCTTTAAGTTTGTGAGCAAACCGACTTTTGTTTCCCCCTGCAGGCCGTTCCTGGTACTGCCTCCGCTGATGGAGTGGATCCGGGTGGCGGTCGCACACACTGAGCATCGACGAAGCTTCTCCGTGGACAGCGACGATGTGAGGCAGGCCGCCAGGCTGCTGCTCCCCGGTGTGGACTGTGAACCGCGACAAATAAAGTAAGCACATGATCCATAAAAGAAAAGTCTTACTGAGGCAGAGATAATCTCACTGGTTTAGTTAAACCTCAGTGACTGAAGAAGATCCGCAGTTAAGTATGAGAAGTCTTTTTTGCCTCCAGCAGGACTGAGTCCTTCCTGCTTCAGGAAGTGTTTAATCATCAGAAATTTTTGCCTATAAGCCCCGTAGCTTAACTCAGAAATCTCTCAGGTCAAACAAAATGGCAGCTACACACACATCTATTCAGACCTCCAACAAATTCTCCAAAAAAGTCAAGTTATAGTGTTTAAATCTAGCCCTCAGTTTGACTAGAATTATTTTGTTTTCTTACTTTATATGTTCTTGAATTGCAGCTTCCTCACCTTCTCCAAACAAACCAAACTCCAAAGGCAAAATCAGTAATTTTATCCTGCAAAACACAGGAGTTGCTGCTCTACTTCTGCCTCGATTTGTTTGTTTGTGTGTGTTATTGTGTGACTTTGCTGTTTTAAAGGGGTTGTTCTGATGTACCGAAGTCAAACAAACTAAAAGATCAAGGCAGCGGTGAACCAACAACTTCCATGTTCTGTGAAGTAAAATGACTGATTTCTTGTATGAAGTTTGGTTGGTCAGGGGAGAGCAACATCACTCCCGTTGCCTTCTTCAACTGTAATGTCTCATTTAAACGTTTGTTAATGTGATTTAGCAGTTACTAAATGAAGTATGTCTGTTGCTAAGCCTTCCCTCCTGCTTCAGGAAGTGTTTAATCATCATAAATTTCTGCCCGGGAGCCCGGGAGCTCAACTCAGAAATCTCTCAGGTCAAACAAAAGGTCCAACTATGCACACATATCTTCAAAGCTTCAATAATTCTCCAAAAGAAAGAAAAGTTATAGTGTGTAAATCTGGATCTCAGCCAGAATCCTTCTTTGCTTTCTTATTTTATAAATGTTCTTAACCCTGAAATGGGCAAGCACATATAAATATTTTGGAAATTCAATTAATTGCTATGAACATTTATGTGTAAATATGCAAGATTATAGCCAGAGGTTAATTTCCATCTGCAGTCCCTCAGCAGGCTGATGTTAAATACATGTATCTCGGCTAAAATAACTTAGTTTCAGATATTTCTTTCAAAATGCGATCCTTAGTTTTTAATTTACACTCTGTAGCTCCCAAGATACATTACTCATTTAGGGTAGAAATTTAACATTTTCATATTTTATAAACAATTAATTACCCCCCACACACAGCCTGTCAAATGACTGTATCCCCCAGAATACAGAAACCATTTTAGGGTTAAATTGCAGCTTCCTGGCTCTGACTGAGATGACGCAGGAGTGTTGTAATAGGCTTGTCTCATTATGGACGCACTAAACATGTGTGACAAATGCTAATTAGTCACCTTGGTTCTGGTGTTAATCAGTGTTATTAGTTTCACCTGTGCTTTTGTGCGATGACGGGTCAAAGTGTGAGGAAATGAAGGTGCGTGTAATGCTGTCGTTCCAGGGGGGTTTCAAAGTGTGGCCCCTGGACGTGACATGAAATGCATGCATACGTAGCGCTGTCAGCTAAAGTTAGCAATTTCAGTAGAGGAGGTGTTATTAGTTGAGGAGGAGAGGAAGTTTCAAAGGAAGTAGCCTCTTTAAATGTGGTGAAAATGGTCGGCTAGTAGCTGAGTTGGTGTGAGACCCTGCAGCGGCCTTTGGTTTGACTCCTGCCTGCGGCCCTTTGTTGCATGCCTTCCCCCTACTCTCTCCCCTTTTCCTTTTCTCATTTCAGCTGTCCTGTCTAATAAAGGCATGAAAGCTAAAAAAAAACTGACTCTGTCAAGCTATACATTGAGAGCATGCTGATGTTAGCATTTAGCTACGTAAAGCCTCACAGACTCTTAAGTCTTCTAGTTTATTCATGAGATTTGCCCGTCACTAAATGAAGTGTGCTTGTGTCTTTTAATGGACAGCAGTAACTAATCTGCTGGCGTCGTGACTTGGGGATAAATCCTCTCTCTGTCTTCTGTCTCCCCCCCTCTCTCCCTCTTTCTCCCCTCTGTTTCACCACGGCAGTCACGTAGCCATGCTCAGTATTTGTCGAATGGCAGCTCGGTCGGTGATTCTGTGTTGGTGTCAGCGGGTTAAGGGTCTTAGCGCATTTCAAATGCACGCAGAGAAATAATAAATGAACCACTTGAGAGGTGTGAATTGTCAATTAGCATCTTACATATGTCAGCTGTAATTGTCACATAACATTGGACAAACATGATGAAAAAAAAGTTCCTCCGTGGCCCTGTGGAAGCGTCTGCTGTGACAGCTGCTCGCAGCTTGAATTAAGAGGCTTTACGGGAGACATGAGTGAGTAATAATGAGTCACAGCAAAAGTCTTACCTGGAGAAAAGCTACTTTAGGAAATGAAGAAAGTAGAAAACTAGAAGCAAACAGGGGCAGATCTAGAGAAATATTCATGAGGCGGCAGGAAATATGGCAGAAATATATACCAGCTTAATCATAAACAATCACGTTTTTCCTGGGAAAAGCTCCCACATGAGGATTATTTAACCTCAAAATCATTATTGTGGCAAATGTTGAATAGAAATATCTGAAAGTGGCATGAGATATCAACTGTTTTATTCCCAAATCTTAAGACATTTAAGACAAACTTACTTCTTTACTTCACTTACTTTTAAAAAAAACAATTAGATCAGGGTACAAAAATGATTGAATGTAGGTATTGTGTGACTGGAGAAATTTCGATACTACTTGGCACTGTGTTATTTCAGTCGATACTTTAAAATTATTGAGTAGTGATACCCAGCTCTGGTGGGAGCTGCCGCCCCATGCTACCCCTCTAGATCTGCCCCTGGAAACAAGCAAGAAAAAGAAAATGTGTTGACAGATGCCAACATTAGTGAATTGACTTCAAACGCCAACAGCTCAATACTTGAAATAAACTTGTAATGTTGCAGATAATTTTATAATACCAGGAGCTTAAGTTGTGAGAAGCTGAGTGATTTTCTGTTTCTGTCAGTGAGCAGAGAAGATGTATCTCCACAGATCTCAAAATCCATTTCCGAGATAAGCTCCCACTTAATCACAGTAATGGATCTGCTGTTTCCATCTGCAGGGCGGAGGATTGTTTCTGTGCCACCAGGAAGCTGGACGCAGCCTCCACAGAGGCCAAGTTCCTGCAGGATCTGGGCTTCAGGATGCTCAACTGCGGGCGGACGGACCTGGTCAAGCAGGCAGTGAACCTGCTGGGGCCTGATGGCATTAACAGCATGAGCGAACAGGTCCGGCACTTAACACACACTCCTACATGTATATACGACATTAACATCGCACACCTACACACGGATAGTGAGAGTGAGAGATAAAGACAATGAATTTCTAACAAGTATTACCTGGCAGTCCATCCCAGTTCACACACACGCTGGGCACAGACTGCTCGCTATGAGTCATGCAGTGTGCTGAATCCTTGTGCCATAATGCAACTTTCAAAATTCATGTTATTTACATGAAAATGGTGGTTTCTTTGTGTCTGTGGATAAGGAGGTTTACAGGAATACAAATGCATCATATGAATATGCAAAGTGAAACACAGAAATCATATATTCCCACCAACCAGCGCCTCCTCAGTTTGGCTTTATGCCCCTCGGAAAATGATCTGCCCTGCAGCCGTAGTGGCCTTAATGCCCCGCCCACACTGCCCCAGCTGATCTCGCTGTTTTCAGCGTGATCAGCAAAAATGTTGAACCCTCGTCAGAGCCTGCAGGTGGACGCTGGGGTGGTGGTGGAGCTCAAAGAGCAGGTAGCAACACTAGTGCAAGCCAACAATGCATTTTACAGGCAGAGGAAGAGATGGGAGGTTTTAGCAGTTTAAATAGGCTGCCAGATTGGAAGGGTGTGTTTGGTACGAAGAGTGAGGCATGTTACATGTGATTGGCGGTGCAGCTCGAGTTGACTGCCTGAACATTAGTGGGTTAGATTTCGAGCCAGCTATGAACCACTGGAAAACTGGGTGATTTAAGTCGGGTGTGGACTCGAGCGCGAGACAGGGAGTGGGCAAATATGGACAGTGTCGACGTGATATAAACTTGATTTGATCACGAGGCCTGATGTTACTCTGCAGTATTGTGGTTTACACTGCAGACTGGAGTCTCTGTTAACGGCTACATCCGCGTTATATACACCTGTCTTCTCTTCATTGTATTGCTGGATGTGCTCTCTGTCTATGGAAGCCCATTCCTGCCAATTTTAACGAAAAAAAGACCCAGTAAGTCATTATATTGAGAATTGTTTTGGAAAAAATGAGGTAGTGTCTGAAAATAATGAGCTAGTATCTTGAAATAATGAGTCATTATCTCTAAATAATGAGTTATTGTCTCAAAATAACTGTCATATTATTCTTCAGTGACTATTTAGAAAATGCTTTTGATTATTTTAAGATGCTAACTCATTATACTGAGATACCAATTAGGGGTTGCTGGGTTTGGCACCCAATCAATTAATTCATCAACGATTTCAACTCTAGTTCATCGTCATCCTTTCACACTGAAGCCTCTTTTTTCTGTATCAGTCTAGATGTTTGTTGTCTGTACAGTACAAACAGGGAGTGCTTGTATCAAACTTGTGCATGGTGCAGATTTGCCAAAACTTAGACTGCACAAATACTTTACAAAAAACTTTGCAAATCTCAGCTGGTTGCATCTGGCAGTTGTGGTGGAACTGCATATAGATGCTTCACCATCTGTTCCCTGGCCGACATCTGTTCTGCTGTTATTGTTTTTTGTACGTTGTTGGCAGATAAACTTATACATATATGGATGAGGAGAGTAAAAAAAACAATAGAAAAAAAATGAGAGAAACAGAGATGATAATATAAATGCAATTACAGATATTTATGTGAAATAAACAGATTGTTAGTAGCTTTGTGTTACACTCTGTTTATAGAAAAAAAAGGAGGAACAAAGGAACAATCCATTGTTCCATTTGTGCTTGATACTGCTGCACTTTTCCTGAACTGAACTTTGATGGGTTCACTTTGACCATCGGGTCGATACTTCAGCCTTACCGCATGAAGTGTTAATGCCATCTGGGACTTTCTACCTTCCTCAGTCAATAGATATATTGGTTATTGCTCGCGCTGCTAAGTGGAAGCTAATAGCGCAATCAGATTTTCCGTGGTCAGAAAGCCGTGCCTGGTTAAGTTCAATTAAGAGACTCTTGGCAGGTTTCCACTCAGATACTCTAAAAACCTCCAGATATGTAGGATTTATACGGTAAACGTAGCCCCTTTATGTCCCACTTTATTTTACAGCACACTAATAAGACGTAACAAGCCGTGCTTTGCATCAAATTAGACGAAAACTAGAGCCTCATTAGACTTTGCATCAGATACAGGTCTAATTTTCTGGAACGTGACCTCAGTGTGAACAGTCAAATCAGAAGTCATGTGACTTTTATGTCACTCACTCACCTGGAGCGTCTACAAAGACTCTGAAGAGGTGCTGACAGATGTGGTTAAAAAAGTAGCCTGAAGTTTTGGATGAAATCTGCTTCTGTGAAGCCATTTACATCGATCCCACCACTCCTGGCTCCGGCTCTGCATCCACACACACACACACACACACACACACACACACACAC
>JAJHUR010082377.1:0-35507 GCA_027495735.1 Lutjanus campechanus
TCCTAAAATAAATCAAGTAAAATTAGAATGATATATTATTGGAGGAGGTGTCGTGTTCCCCGAATATACCAGCCTGAATAGACAAAGGAAAGGAGACAATTGAATTATTTCTTGGAAAAACTGATGATGATTTGATCACATCCTAAAACGTAACTTCCCGTTAAGTCCATTAAAGGACCGGTTCGACATGGCAGCCTCCTTTAAAGAGAACCTGCGCCCTCTGTAGATTAAAACAGCTCATTCTAACGGTGCACCAACGCAAGCATTGCACAGCTCAACTCTATCTTTATTTCTCCCTATGCTAAGTTTCACGGCCCGCAACAGGTACAAACTACATATTTCTGCATAAAGAAAAAGCAGTTTAAAACTGATATAAAATAAATAACTCATTGCACCAGAAGCAACACGACTCAGGAGAGCAGCCTTGTGTATTTCTATATTGCACATTAAAGTAAATCAATCAAATTAGAAGAAAAAGATGACTTTCATAACTCAAAAAAACTTTTTTTTTTTCCACTCCATTCTAAATTTTTACACAAGTGTAGTCCTGTACATGAATGCACAAATTTAGTGGGAAAGGGCATAGAGTATAAAGAATACTGTTAAGGGGAAAAAAAGAAAGTTGAGGAAAATTTTCATTTCAAGGCAACTAAATCTATGAGTTTAAAACTTAAGTTTTGAAATAATTTTAAAAATGATTGCCCAAATTAATAACCCAAGATTTTTACTGATATAATTCATGTTGTCTTCTGTCCAAGGATTAATATAAGACTTGTATCTGTTTGAATAAAGGTTTAATAAAAAGCTGCATTCTAAACTAAATGAAGATTTTTGTCTTACAGAGTCAGATGTCATTGAATGTCCATGCATCCTCTGGTGATTTAAATTAAGGATCCTCTGGCCAATAAGATCTCCTGAGCATTTGTGGTACAACAAAAGCTTTAAGCCACACCTCTTACTGTATATACAGTAAACTGAATAATCCTGGATGTGCGTGGGGATCATATCCTAATCCCAGCGTTTCCCTGGCCTTAAAACTCAGAGATAAGTTTGTCTAGACATGGCCTTAAAGCAGGGTGTTCTCCTTTTGGAGGACAGGAGGCCGCACAAGAGGAATGACAGATTTTTAACCTTCAGCAACGTCCCCTGGTCTCATCAAGCCAGTCATCAGTGCAGAAACATTCTGCTCACACATCCTAAACGCTTTAATTCTAGCAATATATTCTGGATTTATAAGGAATCTCATCACTCAGAAACATTATTTCAGTCAATACAGATTATATTAAAGTTCAAGAAAGTATAAAAACATATATGTGTTAGTGACAAATTTGATTTTTTACGGACCATGAAATGTTTCCTACTGTGATCAGTGAGGAGAGACCAGAGAAGATTTTCCTTATGGATTTAACATAAATGTGCACTGTCATCAGCAGCAAAACATCTTCTTATTCTGGGATGAATTCTGTAAAAAGACCACCATCTGTTCCTTTGCAGAGATTTCCCTAAATAGATAATCCTCAATCCCCCCCACCCCCTGAAAAAATAAAAAAAAGATGAGCGACAGTTGCACGTGACGGCCACAAGAGGGCTCAGCTCAGTGCAGAGCTGGCAGGACAAGGCGGGATGAGGAGGGTGGAGCGTGACAAACTGAAGTTGTCCTCAGATACAGTGAGTCTGCTGTGAGTTTTTCATTTTATCCTCATCAATGGGGTTTAACAGGATTAATGGAAATGATACTGATGCCACATGAGCACGAAATATGGAGAGAAAATGTGTCTGACTGAGCAACATGTAAAGGAACAGTCTGTGCTGTTCAGGGCACGTGAGTCATAAAATACAAGAAGGCTGACTAAACATCTGTGGTGGAAAGTAACTAAGTGACTCAAGTACTTTTACTTTACTTGAGTATTTCCATTTCATGCAACTCTACATTTCGTCAGCAGTTGTTTTTCAGATTCACATCAGATGAAGTGATGAAGTAAAGGACCTAAATGCTTCATCAACCACAGTTAAAGGGATAGTTCGGACTATTTGATGTGAGGTGCACCCTCATTTTGTATGGAAGCAAAGCAATGCACTCCTGTGGACAGGGTCAACAGCAAAAGGCTTTATAGCCACTTTAAAAAGGTCCACCTAAAAAAAATTTATACTAGGTTTAAGCTATATTTAGAATGTTTTCAACCCTTTATCTTGCTGTCAGACGCCTTTTCTGAGGAGAAACTGCTGTTATATGAGCCAAATAGCGCTCTCTCTCTCTCAAACCAACCTAACTCCATAGGAAAAATCAGTAATTTTTACCTTGCAGAACACAGGACATGCTGGTCTACTGTCGCCTCAATCTGTCAGTTAGTTTGTGTTATTGTGTGACTTTGCTGAATCCAAACTATCTTTGTAAAACACCAAAGTCACACAATAACACAAACTAACTAACAGATCAAGACAGCAGTAGATCAGCAACTCCTTTATTTCACAAGAAAAAAATTACTGATTTCACCTATAAAGTTTGGTTGGTTTGGAAAGAGCGATATGTCGCTCACATAATGGCAGTTTCCTGTTGGAAAAGGCTGTCTGATGGCACAGTAAAGCCGTGAAAATGTGGACCGTGGACCTTTTTCAAATGGCTAAAATAGGCTACCAATTGTTGCTGCCTCTTTCCACAGCACTTAATTGCTCAGCTTCCATGCTGATGCTCCTGCTGCTTCCTCAAACTGGGGGCGTGTCCCACTTCAAATAATCACTGGTGACTGAATGAGAAGGAAAAGAGGCAGATGGCACAAAGAGGAGTAATGATGAAATTATGAACCAGCTCATATGTAGTTTAAATAGACAGCACTGTCTCATTGAAGTGTTTTGTCTTCAGTAGTTTGGAAAATAGGCCAAGAGGTCAGCGGCTCATCCAGCGTGCAGTTCATTATTGATATGCAGCTGTGGTGCCTACTAACAGTAGGGCAGCTCTGTGGCCTGTTTAATGATCAGAGTAATTAAACAGCAGGCATCGGCTGCACAGCTGTTCATTCCAGACTGACATCCTCACACAAAACCTGGACACTGACTTCCAGAGGTGGGGAGGAACTTAAAGTGCATTCACGTGCTCCTTGGATGGTCCCATTTCCCGAGATGGGAGGTCATTATTATGAAACTGGATCATATTTTATGGAGAAACTATTTTCTGGTTTTCCCTCTGATGTCTCAATTTTCGCTTAGTTTCCTGATGGACAAGGCTTTTCTTGTTGTTAGCAGTAAGCTACTTTAGCGGCTAACTGCTAGGTAGCTCAGTTGCATGCAGGGGACTCTGCTCAGACAGGGATCTCATAACACAGGGGGAGCACACGGCTAACTAGCAGTAGCAGTTAGCCACATTAGCAACAAGTAAAGATATGAATATGAAAGCCCTTCAGAACCAAAAAAAGCCCTTTCTGTGAGACATACTGAAAACAAACATAAGTCTGAGCAAAGTGGTCGAATTGAGACAGACTGAGTGGGTGAAACATGGCTGATAATAAAAACCTCCCACTGGCTGAGTGAAATACAACAGAGCAGCAAGATTTGTGAGCTGTTGTGACTAGAAAAGGACAACACACTCAACGCACTTACACACTTACTGTGCATGCATACAGCTCATAGTTATTATATTGTTTTACCGCTTGTAATTTTGCACAGTTTTCACAAATGTACATCTACAGCAGCTTAACTATTTCTAACAGCTTTTAAACTTTGCACCGTCTTAGCAACTTTGTCTTAGTTTCTGGTACACATGAGAAACTTTCTTGTGAGCACCAGATGGTTTCCCTTAGGGGCTCTGTAAATAAATAAATGTCTTCTTTATTCAAGTCAGTTTAACATAAAATTGCCAGTATTTATTTACAGAACACTTCAGAACTTATAAACATGAGTTCCTCGAACTTGAAGATGATGAGTTGAATGAATGCGTTCAGTCAACTCGTTAAATAAAAAGCAATGCAGGGCATTTATTCTTTGCTGGATGGGTGGCTTTAAAATATATACTATATATATAATGATAAATTAAGAGTATACCCACCCAGACATCACTAATCCACTGGACGACGAGACTGGAGGACAAAGGAGCGGGAGGTTAGGGTTAACTAATACCAAGAGGTAGAAACAGACTGCGGGGTCATGGGTTGAGGCAGAAAACATGCCAAACAAGCCCATTAGATTAAGTTGGACGGACTCAGTAGAAAACAGCCTCCTAATTGGATGGCCTCCTCATGCTGCTGATAAACCTCATCCCTCTGGTTTGTTCCATTAACTCCTGCTCAGCTGCCCTCATCCTGTGTCATCGGCTGAACTCATGCAAAGTGCTGCTGACAGGAAGGGCTTTAACCACACAGGCTACAACCTTTGACCCCCCGCAGGAGAATCCCACCCCACTGCCCCTGCCATCTGCATGCATTCATTCGTTCATTCATTCATAGCTCGCCACTCAAGTGCATTGAGGTTGAGGTCCAGAGTAGTCGTCCTGAGCTGAACAGGAGCTGTTTACTTCCTGGAGATGGGTGTCCTAGTTTCTTTCACAGGACAATCTGCCCATTGTCTGCCCGCAGGCATCTACCAAGTGGTTATCGCCCGTCTGACAATCCAACAGAGCCTGAACTAAGAACATGAACCCTGTGCTAACACCCTTCACATGCACAGACACACATTTTAAAATCTCCATCTTGCACTCAACATTATGTAGGACAGAGCAGGTTTTTTTTTGTTTTGTTTTGTTTTTTTTGTTTTGTCTTTTTTAATCTGGCTCCAAGAATGTCAGGGTCAAATGGTCACTCAGTCGGTCAGTCTACCACTTTGGTCATGACTGAAAAGTTTTAATAATTATTGGATGGATTGCCATGAAATGTGGTTCAGACTTTCATGTCCCCTTCAGCATGAATTCTAACAAGCTAACTTTTCAGCCAGCACCATTATCAGGTCAAAATTTTTCAGCTTGAGACCCAAAAGAGAAATCTGCCGTCTCCCGGAGCTCAAACTTAGAACATTTACATTATGAACTGCCATAACATCTACATTTACAAACTGCTGACAAAAAAACACAACAAATCCCATGACTGACTTAATTTTCTGTTGTCAAAACACTTGAAAATCTCTCTTTGTATCGCTGATGCCCTGATACCTAGAATGCTTGGTTTGGACATGTCTGTCCAGTTTGTTCATTACTGAGCACCTCCCCACATAAAACATACTGAGGACTCTCCTCTGCATTTTGAATGGTTTTGGTGAAGCCAAACAAAGCCAACAAAAGGGGAAAATACTCATAAATTCTGCCTTTGATTTCAACTGTTGAAATTTAAAGCTCATTTCAACCGATATTTGATTTAATATTGAAATGATGACACCCCTGATGCATACAGGCTTAATTTGTCATCTGCTGCAGAGACACTGTTGTTGTGAGCAGGGCCAATCAAGAACTCCCACAGCTACATGTCCCACAAATGTCCCCAGAGTCCTCCTGCTTATAAAAACTACACTTTTCCTCCCGTAGCGTGGTTAATTTTTATTGTAACGCCCGCCTTCCCTGCACTGGCAAAACTGACAAACAGGTCAGAGAAGCTGCAGCGTCTCTCAGCATGGGTGAGAAGATCGATACATGCTTATATATGTGTGTTTAATTTCAATTTAGATGCAAATACGCACACAAAGTTCATTCTTTCAGAGTCTCTGAGTCTCTGCCGCTCAGGACAATAGAACGAGAAATTCCTCAGAGTCCAAGGATTGGAGAGCTGTATGGCAGGGGGCTCTGGGGTGCCATGGGTGGGGCGACAGATTAGACCACCTGTTCCACCATGAGGCTCTCACACACAGACACACACAAACACACATTCATTCCTGTCCTTTATCCTTCCCTCCTTCACACTTGCTGTCTTCTTTAAGCTACAAACAAGATAGTTTGAGGGATTATAGGAGCAATACGCAACAACTGTGCATCCAAAAATGAGTTTTGCAGTCCAAATAGTGAGTTAGAGCACTATTTAATACACAATCTATGGTTTAAGCGAGTTGTTTCCGCCCGCTCCCTCCTCCCCAGACTCAAGTAAGGTCAGGCAGGCTGCAGGAACACTGCAGGATCTCAAGATGAGTGCAAAACAAGTGATGACGTGTCAGCTGTTTATAACTGTCAGTTATCTGACAATGTAAAGATAAGCCTTTTATCCTGAAAACAAAAGCCCACTGCTTCAAAAAAAAATACACACTCTGGAGTTCAGTGACTAAACTCCATTAACATATTGTTTAATTTAACCGTTACAAACATCTGCTCACTCTAAAAGATTATTAATGATTTCCTGCGACTCATAAACAGACACTTACTCATGCGGTGAACATTCGGCATTAATTTGAACTCTGATTAAAGTGACACGGGCAAACAATGACACAAGTTACGGGCTGGAACAGATATTTCAAAGGGCACCGCAGCTGTAGCGTTGTTGTTATTTATCACGGTCATATTTTGATTTTACTGCAGTAAATATATTAGAGATTTTTCCTTTAATAACCCATTTCTTCTCTCACACACACACACAAACTTTCACTCTAATAAAATATGTCCCTGCTCGGCTGCTTCGCTCCGAGCTAATTTTGTCTGCATTCCATTTCAGTCACATCTATGGGAAACAGACAAAACAATTTGCCAGATAACTCTGGCTGAGAGCCACAGGGACTCACACACACACACACACACACACACACACACACACACACAGAGACACACACTCTCTTGTATACACGCACATAGTACAGTTAGACATACGTCGCCTCGCCGCCTAAACTGAGCCTCCAGGGAGTCGTGTTCAGACGGCAGCATAAACAGAGCAGCGTCACCCCTGTCCACATCTCTGAGGCTCATCCACCAGTATGAGGGATTCCCTCCACTGCACGCTCGCCTACATACAGTCAGCGGAGGAGTTCATTGAGTTTAACAGTGAACATTATACCTGGAAGTTGCTCTTTTTAGGAAAGGAATTGAACATCCTGATTTCTGAAGAAGAATGGCATTATATTTGTGTAACGCTACAGACATCCATAAATTGACATGACTGGAAAAATTTCAGACATTTTTTATCACACCTAACATAACAAGCTAACAACTTCTAAGGCGACAAATATGCTGGAGGCAGTGTGCCCATGCAAAAGCAAACCATACGTCTTCTGGAGTCCGAGTAATAGGGTTTTAGGATACGCAATCTCCAAGAAGCACCCTGTTTTATACTAGGGCAATATAACCAAAGTGGTGCAGAAGTAAGATAATTATGGAAGGCCATCACAAGAAACTGGCTTAAAACTGATCCACCCTGACAGTGCCCTCTGGCACTGACCCCTATTCTGATGAAGTGCTTTGAGAAACTGGTTCTCTAACACACAAAGACCCAGCCTGGACCCTCACCAGTTTGCACTCAACACAAAGAGATCCACAGAGGACGCCATCTCCACTTCCTTACACTCGGTCTTCTCAGACTCACCTTGAGGAAAAAAGTCCCACACTGTGCAACTGGATATCGGACTTCCTCACAAACAGACCCCAGACAGTTTGGATTGCCGGTCTCACCTCCTCAATTCTCATGCTCAGCACAGGAGCCCCCCAGGGCTGTGTGCTCGGGACCCCTCATGTTCACGCTGTACACCCATGACTGCAGCTCCTGACATGGAGAGAACTCTATTGTGGAGTTTGCAGATGACACCATCATCATCAGACGGATTTCAAACAAGGATGAGACTTCATATCGGGAGGAAATCAACAGTCTTGTAGAGCGGTGCACAGATAGCAACCTACTGCTCAACGTCAGCAAAACTGAGGAGCTGATTGCTGGTTTTTGGAGAAAAGAGACAAAGACACACACCCACATACTTGAACTCACTATTTGCAATATGTTTTTGTTGTACTTATGTATGTACAAAGACAATAAAAACTGGAGTGATAAAAAAGAAAGTTGCTCTTTTATGATCTTGTACTAACTTCTCTCCTTGGCTCACAGGCTGTTACAGCAAACAGAACCACTTGTTTCTGCCTGATGGATGTGGTCAGGACGCTCCATCTCCAAACCCAGAGTTCACTGGGCAGCAGCGACCACAGCCCTGCCCAAGTCTGCCCTAATGACTATTGATCAGAAAGCACTAATGAGCCAACCTGATTTGCAGCGAGTTTGGCATTTAAATCATCGTCAGGCAAGTGTTTCTGCAACGAGAAGTGTCCTGGTGTCAGCCGGTGTGTTTTATAAACTTATAAAACCAGACACCTCCGCTGAGGATGAGTTAGATCATGTGCAGAGCGAGCGGCGCGGCATTACTCCGCTGCAGAAGAATGCAGCAGAGACAGACTCTGAGAGAAAAGAGGTGTCCCGCTGCTGCCCTTGATTTGCTCTCACAGACACTTTATGTAACCATCCTTTTCCTGTTCCTCAGTGAGCCACTGCCCTCCTTATCACTGTTAATGTGGGTTTGAACATGTGTGTGTCTGTCCTCATGTGGGACACAAAAATGAGGACAAAGAGAAACACAGATACTGCATGGTGATGTCCTTGGCACAGACCTCTGGGGCAATGACTTGGACGTGTCCACCCCAACTTCTAAAGAAACATGAAGTTGTCCCCCCCTAATGAATTATGTCAAAATAAATTATGTAATATAATATATATTTAATAGAAGCTGGCTTCACTTTTGAAACAATTCACACATGAACACCAATCTAGTCTGTAGTTTTTGTCCGGTGAAACCAAGCGCTGCAGAGCCGGGCTGGGCGATATGAGTGTGGAAAACACTTTGTAACAGGTTAGTCAATGATGCTACTGAATAAATGACATGTGTGCCAACTGCGCCTGTAAATCAAAGTGAATCAGAAAAGACTCTTAGTGATTGTGTAACTTAATGTTAATAATTAAACATTAATTTAGCTGATCTACGTCCTAATAATGAGCCTTGTAAACAGCATAATGTAATGTAGGCAGTGGACCTAAAACCATAACTTTGAATTGTTAGCTAGCTAGCTAAAAAGTCAACAAAATGTTATCTTTTTTGTTAGCTAGCTTAAGTTAATAAAAACTTAGGTTACTTGCTTACTAAGTTAACAGTGGATCACATTTTAAATGGGTGAAAAATAGTTTTCAGCTAGTTTAAAAGTTTGGTGCAACATAACTTTAAGTTAATCAGGTTTAAAAATCAATCCTTGTCAGTGCGACCCAGCCTAAAAGTTCACATAATGAGCACAAACTGCAATCAAAATAGAGACCGTGGTTCCGCTCTGCTCTGCTTCACAGTCCAGGCCTAAATTACTTCACCATTGTCCTCCCCTAAATTGAAATGAGATCTGTGCCCTTGATGACATCCCGAAAACTTTGCAGCCTTTCCACGACCACAGTAAACACTGCACGCCTCTGTTTACACTCGCACAGCAATGTTAGTGCGTGTTTACGCCGCCAAATGACAGTAGATGCTCAGACGTCTCTCAGACACATGCTGCATATCCAGAATCATCTTCAAACACCAGGCTGAAGAGGCCACTTTAGGGCCTGAAGCAGGAAACACAAGTAGAGATAAAGCTTCACATCCACATGGCTTAACGACAATGATACACAGTCACGTGATTAACAGGAAGTGCTCTAGTCATATTTATCCGTTACGTCACAATGTGGTCCATCTATTAAAACGACAATGACCCAACCTGAGCACTGCGCCAAGGCCGCGCCGTGTCAGCATTTCACAGCACTGCGCAGTCTTATAAATAGTTTTTGTTTCCTGTGAGCTGTGCTGTGCTGTAAACTAAACCATTCCTCTGCTGCTGCTTCTTCTTCTGCTTTTTTTTTGGTGCAGAATGTGAGTTCATACTGACAGTGTGCGTGTGTGTGTGTATAACACTGAGGACATGACCCATACATGTGGCGTTTACTTGTTCCCCAACACACAGTGTGCTCTGTGTCATCGCCTGAGGTTTCCCATTTGAGGAAATAAGGTTAAGAGATAAACAAACAGAGGTGGCAAAAGTACACACATTCTTTACTCAAGTATAAGTGCAGGTTAAGACTGATAAAAGTAGAAGTACTTATTCAACTGCTTTAATTAAGTAAAAGTGTATAAATACAAGAAAGTATAAAAGTTGCCCTCTGAAGGACATTTCTACTGGCTGTTTCTGTGAAAAGCTAACTCATTTTTTCTCCACAGTCGAGTCTCTCTTGTCTGTTTCATCTTGTCTGTCATGGGTGACATTTACTGATGGACATACCAAGGAATCATCTTTTCTATGAGTTATCCTCCTACAGTGAAATGCTATGTGATGCAAAAATGATCATTTCCACTAATCATGAATCATCATACTGCAATAGCACTTATCTATGATGGTATTATATTATATACATGCATGACTATTATATTATGCTATACCATGATATACTCTTTTATACATTATGCTACATTTATTACATTACATTACATTGTTATATCATTATTTATCCATTACAGCTGCACTGACACTACTGTACTGCACTCTGTCACCTTGGGTTTACTGCACTTTACTCTCTCTGAACTACCACACTACTTCAAAAGACCGTACCTTAATTTATTGTCTTATATGTGGGTACTGTTTGTCATATATGTTGCAAAAAGACTGAGAGACCAGTGTATAAGCTTTCTGATATGCTGATTACTTTAATATAAGTATAATGATAATACAGTTGAACTGAATTTAATATGTCAAAAGGATCAAAATGTGATTTTTATTATTGTATTGTGCAGCCCTACACCTCTGTAAACATGTACCCATGCCTGCCTGCCATACACACCCGAACACACACGCGGAAACAAAGTCTGACCAGCAGCAGTGATGACATCATCTCTGCTAAACTAGGGGGCTAACGTCAACCCAACCTGAGCGGGCAGGGAGACAGACAAGGATGTTCCCCCCTCACACATACATAATTCACCCAAAGGAAGGGCTGGGCTGGGGTGTCTCACCCATCCACCCCCTGCTCCTAATCTCCCCCCTTCCTCCTCCACCTCCTCCTCCTTAATCACAAACCTGATGCTTCCACCTCAGGAGATGGGAGGAGGACGCATATGAGCAGAAGAGAAGGAGGGAGTGATGGGGGGGATGAGGTAATCAATGACTAGGACACACACTGGCAGTGTGTCGAGGGCGACGGAAGGGGGATATGAGGAAGGTGTGAGAGCTCTCTTCTGCTCTGAAACATTGATCACACGCTCAACTAAGGCTGGGTATCGTACCGGTCCTGGTACTGATACCTTGGCTTTGACACCGGCTCCTGAACGATACCAAAACTGGGTATAATGTAGTGTTTTTCCTGCATGCTTCGTCCAGCATTGTCAGATTTTGGCACAAGCATGCTGCTTATTTACTTTATGACACTGATGAGATCGAATGACAAGGCATACTCGATGGTATTAATGCTATTTGTTCAGTGAATGTATCGTAGTTTGATACCCAGCCCTTACACTCAACTACAAGCAGCTGGTTGCCTGCAGCCTGGATACAACACCTCCCAACAGCCATCAGCCTCCACACAGATGGAGCTCTGGCCAACAACGTACCACCAAATATTTAAAACACTCTAAACACTGTCAGCAAGCATCAGGTAGAAACAGCTGCTCTTTCAGTTTAAACAAAAGGAGCTGTGGATGACACTCTGTGTAAAGGCTGGTGACATGGGTACACAGTGTTACAAAGCAGCCGACCCACTCGTCTAAGTCACGGCCGTACTGTAGCTAGGATTTTAGAAATACTGAGTTTTGGGCCAGCCTCCCCAAAAATAAAGTCACTTTAGCGCTGCTTTAACATTTAGGGCCCTATTTAGCCAATCCATAGAGCATGGCTGAAGGTGCATAGCGCACAAGCATTTAGGGCGTGTTCAACTCTCCTTTGCTATTTAAATGGTGCACAATTTAAGCGCAAAATAAGGCGCATGGTGCAAAGAGGTTGCATTTAGTTTCTTGATTAATCATAGGTGTGTTTTGGGCGTGACATGAATGAAACATCATCTCCCCTCCCCTTCGAGAGAGTCAGGTGCGGCCGTCTCTACCACATTTCTATTTAAACGATGGATTCATTCTAAAAATTAACATTGTGATTAACAGCA
Organism: Lutjanus campechanus; assembly: GCA_027495735.1. Taxonomy (NCBI): domain Eukaryota; kingdom Metazoa; phylum Chordata; class Actinopteri; order Lutjaniformes; family Lutjanidae; genus Lutjanus; species Lutjanus campechanus. The sequence goes on from JAJHUR010082377.1 coordinate 12,096, forward strand.
GATGGGGTACTGATGGGTGAAATGGGATTGAGTGTTTCTCTGTGTCCACAGTGAGTGTGTGTGTGTGCACGATCCAAGACAGAAAGACGACTGCTGTGATGTTACAGCAGAAATTTATAAAGACAATACTACACCGAATAAAGAAATCACCTTGAAAGCTGGTGCTGCCAGACATTATTTAGACAGTGGTTTAATGATCAGAGAAGCTGCTTTCAGTTTCGTTTCCATGTGTGCAGTAATATCAGTGCAGCGAAAATCAGTAATGTTTAAGCAGAAACTAAAACCTGCAGCAGTTATAAACAGGCAGGACAGAGGAAATTCTCCAGAGGAAACAATGTTTTAGACTGCTCCAGTGGAAGTCTGGATTTATGTGGCTGCTTTATTCCAAATAAGTTCAGAGTATGAACTTAAAACTGTGTGTGAGATGTTTTGGATGTGCAGCAGAACACAGAACCTTAATTAACTTCAGATCCTGACTGATCCTATCTGATTTAAACAGGGAATGAAGTTACAGCTGCCGTGTGTAAATGAGCACAGTGTCTTTCTCTTTCGCGCACAAGCTTCGTCCCAATTCACCCACCTGCAATCATCCGCTATTAATGAGAGCGTTAATTTTTATGACTCGTGGATTAATAACAGTGCATTAGAAGCGGAGCGTATGTGCATTGTGAACCTGCCTGCGTAGGCGCATCACTGTCTGGATAATGCGCCCTTTAAATAGCAGGAAAATACTGCGCTATCAAATTTAGGTTTTTGTTGGTCAAAGCGCTTTCTGTTGCTTCAAGATAGCAATGCGCCGACAATGCGCCTGACTACACCTCATATTAAGACCAACGCAGCCAAGAGCGCACAGAGGGGCGCAAGTATATTAGCGACCTACACAACGTGGGCACGAGGCGAGAAAATGACAGCATGTGCCACACAGACGATAGAGTTAACCATTCAGTTATATTGTCAGTAAATGTTATTTTGCAATGTGAAGGTCTCTTATCTGAGAAAACCACGCATCTCCAAAGAACAGCCATGTTTTTATGTTTTGGATAATGCAGTTTCCAGATAATCCAGCTGGTTTTAAAAATGGTTTAATGGCCGCCTGTTGATTCTGTCACTGCCAGAAATAAAAAAAAATCTGGTTGGGAAATAATGAATTCTTCATTTGTAATTTAGCCAGTCAAAATTGAATGTATTGATTCAGCCTAAAATATTTTCCACAGGAGTAGAATTTAATTTATCCTTCCTCAAAGGTCCTTAAACCCCCATATACCGAGGACATGTCCTCAGTGTCCTAAATGGCAGCTACAGCCCTGCTCTGAGTGTCTATCAATGAACGTTGGATGTGAACCCTGTTGCATGACATCCCGTCTCCCGCCTCAATCCTGATGGGTCATGATTGAGGATGCTTACTAACCCCCCCCAAACTCAGCCACACCCCTCTTTTTTGTTTTAGGCTTTTCTTTCTAACGCCCAGTGTCACAGATACGCCGGTGAAGTTTCGGGCTGTGTCATCCCTCCAGAGGCCTGGCTGGCACTTGCCGGTGGCTGTTTGATGGCAGCACCTCTGCCTCTGCCCCCTCCCCCCTGAGTTAAAGAGCACAAAACACATCTGCAGGATAAAGCGGCATGCTGTGCTGTTTGTTTTCGCCTTGAGGGAATGGAAAGAGGGGATGATGGATGATATGAAAGCACCAGGAGCTGCTGCTGCTGCCGCTGTGTGTGTTTTGTGTCAGTAAAAGGTGGTGGTCCCCTTCACTTCCCCTTCAGTCCCTCCCCTCCTCTCATCCTCTCCATCCTCACCTGGTCCATGATTTCAGCGAGCCTCCTCCCTCCTCCTGTTCCCAGTCATGGCACGAGATCTCCGGCTGCCTCTCCCCTTGTTTCTCCTCCTTCTTGTCCTCGTTCAGTATTCCCAATCCCGCTCCCCTCACACAGGCGAGGCAGCCTGGCAGCCGACTGCTGCTGCTGCTGCACCTCTCCACAGAGGCATGCTTCTTGTGTCTCAGAGTGTGACAGTCTGATACATCCAGCCAAACAGTCTTCTCTTCTCCTCTTCTCTGTCTTCTCCTCCTCTCCTGCTGCTCTGGGTGGAGACCGGAGGGCGAACAGGGCGTGTGCGTGGGATCCTCACCTCTCTCCTTGATAACCACACAGAGCCAAGAGACTCCCGCTCTCCGTTTTCGTCCTCGAGCTCTCCTACTCGCTCCCTGTGTAAGCTGTTGGCCCCCTCGCCTCGCCTCCCCTCCCTCCCTCTCTGTCTCCACTTCCCTCCTCTCTTTCCATCTCCCCTCCCCCTCCTGCTGCAGTCGCACCGAGCCAGAGCGGGCGAATGGGAGAGAAGGAGCAACGAGGGAGAGAGGAGGGCGGAGGGCTGAGATTGGCTGTCGGGGGGATCATGTGACTCCCGGCAGAGGGCTGTGGGACCCTCTACCAGCTGTCCAGCTCATGCTTCCCTGAAAACCTCTGTTGCCATTGACAACAGCTGCCGTGCAACACACCAACCACAGATCCCCAGACACAAAGCCATTGGCTGGCAGGATTTATGGCCCCCGCCTCCTATTGTGGGGGGGAGCATGTTGGGACGTGTAGTCCAATCTGTGGCGAGGGTGGACGGGGTGTTTAAGAGCAGACATCCTTGTGTGCCCCTGGGAGGAATGTTTCCCCTGTAGTCACCTCTCTGCTGACATGTTTACGCATTCAGGCAAATAATACACGTAACACTCATCATAACAGTGATGCGACTTCAAAATTAAAATTTAAAAGACAATTAGACAAAATAGAAGAAACATAAATTAAAGAAAGGAGAAAAACATGTAATTCAAAGGATCCCTCAGAAATTCAAATATTTAGATTTACAATACCAATACATTTATAAAACAATATTACTTACATGACACTTTAAAACCACTATGTGCAATATCTCCCCACCATCACCCCTCATCTGCCACACTGCACCTTATACTGTATTTGATGCTTTTGCACCTCACTTGTACTACTGTACTACAACTTTTTATTGTATTTTCTATTGTTAATTGTGTTTCCATACTTCATATTGCTTATTTTTGAACTTTCATATTTTATAATGCTCATTACTGTTTATTATATTGTTTTATTGTTAACTGTATCTTCATTCTCTATTATTTATTTTTGTACTTTTTGCAACTTCTATCACTAAGAGAGCATTTACTCTTGTCCATTTATTCTCTGCAAATATTTGTGAATCTTAAATATGTAAATATGTGTGAAACACCAGTTGAGGATGTTGCAACTGAAATTTCGTTGCCTGCGCATTGACAATAAATTTCTTAAAATAGACATATGGCATGTAGAGCCTGTTCAGAGTTTTATGTAGCCCCAGTCTTCACCAGAACAAATCTTTTCCCAATTTCATATTGTGTTGTTCTACTTCGTAATGGTTTGTAGCATTTAGTTTTCCCAGAAGAAACTGGGTTCGTTCAATGTATTTTTTAAAAAGGAAATTTAAAGGAGGGATCTTTAGATATTTGGTATAATAAATCACACAACTCATTTCAACTATAGATTGTACATTTTAACCTATTAAATATATCGTTTACGGCTCCAACTCACAATTTGGACTGCAGTCATTTACACACTCTGGAGTTTGAGTTCAGTGATCGCCTGTCAGATCCAGGGTGAAAGAGAAGGGCAGCGGATCATATCATTAGCATAAAACCTCTGGTATCAACTTTAATAAAGCGCACATGAGGAGAGGAAAGACCTCGAGGCCCGGGCATTCTTGGTCAGCCAGGAAAAAGACATCCTCTGTCGTTTTCCTCTCGGCCCGCACACAGGGAAACTCCCACCCCACAACAACAGGAACTCCACTGCTGAAGGCCATTGCTAAGCACATATATAAGCACAACCCCCCTCTTCTTCCCTCTCTCCTTCTCTTTTCTTTCATTGCCTCCTTTTTCTTTATTTGCTCTGTCTCTCCCCTCCCTCCCTCTCCACCTATTGTATTATCACACTCGATTCCCCGCTGCTCTCTCCTCTCCTCTCCTCCCCCTAACTCACTGCTCTCATTGAGATTCCAGAAAAGGTTGCGGGAGGTTACAGGTGCCACAGAGGGGAGATGTTATTACAAACTAGCAGCATGCGTCAAAGAGTCGCATTATGCTGCATCAGTTTAAAGGAAAAACCACACTGGGATGCTCTTACACTGTTACACATCATCGATTTGTGAGGTTCAGTGCATTTCAGGAGTGATGAAGTGATGAAGGGTTGTAATTTATGATTTTTGGTGGATATACTTTTCCTAAGCCCTGGCTGTCTCGGTCTGGTTGTGGGCCTGATTACTTATACTGTATTTCTCAGCCTGTGGAATAGACAAGTGGATGGAGATATTTCTGTATTTTAAGCGATAGTTCAGATTGATTGAAGTTGCAGAAAGCTAAGCAATATACCACTGTGGACAGGGTCAGCAGAAAAAATGACCATCAGTGTAAGTGTACTCTACATTTAGAATATTTTTTGCTTTAACTTGCTGTCTGGCAGCCTTTTCCAGCAGGAAATCGCTGTTTTATAAGCCAAATATCACACTCTCTTCAAAATCACATTTTTTCCCTCACATATCACAGGAGTTGCTGATCTACTGGTAGCTTGATAGGTTAGTTTGTTTGTGTCATGTGACTTTGGTGAATCCGAACTAACTCTTAAGACACAGAAGTCATCTTATACAAACAAACTCCCAGATCTAGGCGGCAACTCCTGAGCTGCTTACTGAGCTACTTAATCGCCTTGTTACTTCAGTTTTGATGCATTTGTGGGGACTTATTGTTTAATATTTTTTATTTTACATCATCACCGCCTTCCCAACATCAAAACTAATTCCAACCTAAATGGATGGGACAACAGCACACAGAAGATATGATTTCTTGGTGCATCCATCAGTGCATATCAAGCACAACAGACATAACAAGACGAAAGTGACGTAAAAGACTCAGCAAAATGAAAACAATGAAAAAGACGTAACAAGAAAAAAAACCAAGATGATAAAAATGACATAAAAAAAAACAAGATGCAAAAGATGTAACATGACAAAAACAATTAAAAAGATATTATGAGATGAGAGCAATGTAAAAGATGCAAGACAAAAAAAGACGAAAGCAACATAAAAGGGGTAACAAGACAAAAAATTATGCAAAAAGACAAAACAAAGCATCAAGGTAGATATGTCCTTTAGAGGGCGACTTCCTACTTTTATACTTTGAGTAAATCTCAGGGCTTGTACCGTTTCACTTTTACTTGAGTGAAGAAGTTGAATCAGTGCTTCTACTTTTACCAGAGTCTTTTTTAAAACAAGTCTCTGTACTTCTAGTTGAGGAAAAGAAAGCATTTAACTTTTGCCACCTTTGATAGTTTACATTTTAGGTATCTGACATCAAATTCAGTATTGGAAACATCTGGCTCTGATGTCACATTCTTTACATGTTGCCAGCCATCATGCGATCGGGGAGTCAGGAAAACACAAGAAGACAACAAAATGGACTCAGAAATTCAAGGCACCCTGCCAGCAGCTGTAGCAGTGCCAGACTGACTCTCCGGGTGGATTTTTCCTTTTAAAGTAACCATAAACACTTTAAAAATGTCCCATATTACCGCATCCAGCCACAAATACTGCTCCAGGGGAAACCCAAGGCCCCTGCAGCTGGAAAACAAAAGAACACCTGTTCCGGCTTATTTTGATTCAGTGGACACGTAACACATGACATGATCTGATACGGTAGCTCGGAGCAGTGTGACAGGCCAGTGAGTGAAGGGACGGAGGGGTGGGGAGGTCAGGAATGCTGGTCTAAGTTACAGCAGCGGTACAACAAGGTCATGCACCAACCAAACAAACCCCGCTCTGCTTTCTGCTTTCTACAGTCCAGCTTCAGTGCGTCCTTCTCTTTTTCTTACCAACTGAACAGCCCTTACTGTAGACTGCTGCAGTGTCATTTGATCTGGTCGAGCCAAAGATGCTGTTTGAAGTGAGATGACTGTGTGTCTGTGTGTGTGTGTGTGTGTGTGTGTGTGTGTCCTCAGATAGAACAGCGAGCGTATTGTAATGGTGAGAGTGGCAGATTATACTATCAGCAGAGGAATTCCGATTATTTCACAGAGTGGGTCTGTCTGCACACATGTGGGAGAAACTTTAGCTAAGTGTTTGGAGGAGGGCGACGAAGTGAGGCATTAAAGGAACATTTCAGCATTTTAGGCATTTCTTGCCGATAGTTAGACAAGAAGGTCAACACCACCCTTAAATCTGTATGGCGTATATGAAGCTACAAGTGAGCAGGTTAGCTTATCTTAGCATAGAGAGTGGAAACAGCTAGCATGGCTCTGGCCAAAGGTAACAAAATCTGCCTTCCATCACCTCTAAAGCTCCCTAACTAACAGTGTTGGGGAAGCTACTGTGAAAGCATAGTTTTGCAAGGTACCAATCACCTTTCACTTGAAGAAACTGAACTTCAGCAAAGCTATCTAAGGAGAAATGCAGTTTGGTTAAAGCTATAATGTTACATTTACACATTAAAATGTCTGAAAACAATAGACTACAGTTTTCAACACATATTCAGGAGCTGTATTGGAATAAATTTTTAAAGTAATCCCCCAATCCTGGCAAATATGAATGCAGTTGAAGTATCAGCAAGCTACTACTGCAACATATAGAACTATAGATAAACTGGGCTACTTAATTACATATAATTCACAAGACTGCTAACTAACATGTTACAGCTTGTTTGTTTAGTTTATACAAAAACTAAACAAAAGACAAAATGTGGTTTAATGTGGCGTTCAGTGCAGGACTATTTTTTGTGACACTGCGAGAGCGAGGCTAGCTGTTCCTCTGTTTCCAGTCTTTGTGCTACGCTAAGCTAAGCTAACCAGTGGCTAGCTGTAGCATCATATTTAGACTACAGACATGATAGTGGCATTGATCTTCTAATTCTTGGCAAGAAAGCAAACACGCTAAACTATTTCCTGAAGGAGCAGAATGTATTTAGGAAAGGAAAGACAATGAAGTCAAAATTGTGTGAATCCTACCCAACAGGAGGGAAGCAAACCGGTCACCTTGGAGAGAGATGGACACATTGGAGAGAAGAGATGAATCCTTCATCTGTTGATGACAGGACAAGATTAGAAATTAATCTTGTTCTCAAACCACAGTAGAAGTGAGCTCAGGTGGATACAATCATATCACAAGAGCAATAAAAAGTCCTTACAGTGGTTAATTTTAGGTCTGACATGTTTACACAGTAAATTGATGATATACTTCATATGACCTAATAAATCATTTTCAAATTATAATAATTTGTTCAAAGACACTGTGAAACAAAAAGAAGTAAGTTATCAATGTAAGAACATCAAAACATTCAGAAGAGTGCTCAGGTCTTATAAACAAAGGTCAAACATAATAAACTGGCTGTTTTCATCGACTGTGACTGTAAAACTGAGACACCACTGCTGCCATCCTGTCTCTGTCTCACGTCACCTGTTCTTAAACACATCTGGAAAGAGCTCAGTTTGTTTACTTCAGTGGGTACACTGCCATCTGCTGATTCTCCACAGCCCCACTGTAGGTAAACAGCACCATCTGCTGGACCAAGAGCAGCACAACCCCATCATACACCACCACCATGATCCCTATTTATGATACCTATTTAACAGGACAGACTGAGCTGAGTGCTTCAATCTTTAAAATATGACAACTTGAGTCAGGTTTTATGCTCAACAAACACATTAATGTCACTACTAGAGCCTGTTTATCACATCTGTATCGGTCTATATCAATATATCAGGCAGTATTCTCTGTATGTTAGAGCCTAATACACCTTATTTTAAGAACTTTGAGTCATTTTACACGTGTTGTGTCACTCGCTAAGTGGTATGTTAGCTAACATTAAGCAACTTTTTAATATAAAATCTACTTTTTTCTGCATTGAGCAAAGACACAGGCTTCTCATAGTTTCTACATTTTCATACTTACCAAATAATGCTTGTTGACCCACCTAATTAATTAGATGGTTGCTAGTAAGTTTTTGCTAGCTAACTGTTGGCGCTAACTGACAACTGACACATTAGAGAATAACTGATTCATGTTAGTATTTTATGAGGAAATGCTAATGCTAAAGAAACAGATAAATGTCTAAATAATAATCAGCCCCTCCAGGATTTCGTGGGCTGTTTTGGGGATTGTCGCAGCCTAAAATGCCTGATTTCACGGCAACTCTTCTCGAAAAATGTGATGCATGCTGCAATGACTTTTTTTTTTTTGCAATAAAATAGTGGGAATTAAGTGAAAATTGCAATTTTCTTTTGTATAATCCATTAAAAATCAAAGGTCACTTGTTCCAGGGAGGATTAACGTGCACCCTGTTCCATTTCTTTCTTTTTTCTATTGCAAGGTCGTGCAGAATTCACAGGGATTGGTTGAATTAGCATGAATTGTTGGGATCGTAACTTCCCGGACTGAATAATGACTTTGTTAGTTCAGATTGACTGAAGTCGCTCAATAGCACAAACAAACTAACCAATCGAGGCAGCAGTAGCCCAACAACTCCTGTGTTCTGAGGTAAAACGACTGATTTCACCTGTGGAGTTTGGTTGGTTTGGAGAGAGCGATATTTGATTTAATGCTTTAATGGTCTCATGAGAATAGGTTGTCTGATGACAAAGTGGTGATAATATTCTAAATACAGCTTACACTTAAACTGATATTGAATATTTCAGGCGGACCTTTTTTAAGTGAGCCAATATATATATTGTCCATCCCTTATTGATATGTTAGTCAATATGTTTCCTTTAACAAAAATTGATCATTAAAAATAAAAATAGTGACGTGTGTGTTGAACTGAAGAAGCAGCAACAGGATTTACTGAAATCATCTTTATTTGACATATCATGTGAAATACTGTCATTAACTTCAGTGCATCAGTAAACATACGATTAAATATAAATAACAGATCATTTATATGAGGTTTGGTGGTAAAAACTGAGAAGCACATACAGAATATGTATTTCTGAAATGACACCATTGCTCTTCATGCATGTCATTAACCAAAAACTGAAACGTTTGTGTTATTGAACCGACACATCCCTTTAACCTGATGTGGAACGGTGACTGTAGCGAGGAGAAGAAGAAGAAGACATTGGCAACACGTGAATAAAGTAATAACCAAGGCATCTCTGACGACTGGAAATATGTAAAGACTGACATAAAGCATGAGAACAGCAGGGTTGGCCACGCAGTCATGTGGATGATACTGTCAAACTGGACATTACAGTAACAATTACTCACTCACAGTGCTTTTTTTTTTTAAAAAAAGGCAAAATCTGCACCTGGTTAAAACTCCACCCTACAAAACCCACCCTGCATCCACATGTACAGATTTATTGGACGTGTGCAGAGGTAACATTTCCTCTCAGTTAAAGAGAAACATGGGCATGCACAGCCTCGAGGAGCGCAGAAAATACACCGTGGGAGCTCTTTGACTCGGAGTGGAACTTTGTCTGAGGGGTCCTGGTCCACCGGAGGAAAGGGGGGCGGGGGAGGAGGGTCGGGCGGAGTTTGGCTTTCACTTCTTCTCCATTTGTTTTTCCTCTCTGCTTCACATCCTCCTACATGAGAGCTCCAGTGGGAAACCATGATGGCCAGAGTCCGGCTCTTCTCCCTGAAACAGACGAAAGCTGGTCTCACTCATTCACAGTCTAGAACTGAGAAATAAAAACAAGTTATTATTTGGCTTCCTCGGGTAGAACGGTGCAATAATTTACCACAGAGATCAGGGACGGTACCTGTTTATTACAATACCAGAGCTATCACATACAAATCTACACTCTTAGAAAGAAGGGTTCCAAAAGGGTTCATCCCGAAGGGCTGAGGTTCTACCCAGAACTATTTGCTTCACAAGAACCCTTTTTGAAGACAGAATTTGTCAAAGGTTCTTCGTAGGACTACAGGTTCCATTAAGAACCCCTTTTTTTGAAGAAACAATTGGTCAAGTCTTCTTCAAATCCTTGAAGAATTCTTTCCTCATGGGTTCTTTGTACAATAATATAAAAGTGGTCTAGGTAGAACCCTCAGGATGGGTTCTAGATAAAAGCCTAGGAATACAAGGTTCTCTGCAGAGCCCTCTGGGTGTGTACTTGTCAGCCACCCACTAGGCGGAGAAGTTCTGCATAGAACACACAGGGAGGGTTCTGGGTGGAACCATGGCACCAGAAAAGGGTTCCCATAGGGCGTTCCAGGTAGAACCTACTTCAAACAAATATAACTTTTATAAATCAACACTACCAGGTTCTGGTTCTTGGAATGCTGAGGTTCTACCCAGAACCATTGTTTCTGAAGAACCCTTTAGAAAAAGAAAGGGTTTGTCAAGGGTTCTTTGCAAGGCTAAGGGTTCCATTAAGGACTCTTGTCATCCAAAGAACCCTTTTTGGGTGAAAGAGTATTGTTTAAATACTTAAAGAACTCTTAGGGTTCTTTATACTATACTATAAGATGCTCTTGGTAAAACTGCCTGGGTGGGTTCTAGATAAAATCCTTGGAATATAAAAAGGTTTTTCAGTAGAACCCCAAACGTTTTCTAGAGAAAATCATTGGAATATAAGTGTTCTCTGTAGAACCCTCTGCATGGATTCTAGAAAAAAAAATTCACTGGAATATAAAAGGGTTTAGGACTCGGACCTTGGACAATAAGGTTCTTTGAAGAACCCACTGGATGGGTTCTAGATAAAAAACCTTTTACAATAAGATTCTCTGCAGAACCCCCTTGGTGGGTTCTTATTAGCACTCAGTGTGAAGTGTAAAGGTTCTGGTTAGAACCCACAGAGAGGGTTCTGGGTGGAGATATTACACCATAGAAGGGTTCTCTGCAAAACCACTCATAGGTTCTAGGTGAAACCTTTCACAAATAGTTCTTAGTATAACCCTTTGATGGATTTTAGATAGAACTCTGATATGATTCCAAGTGGAAGCTTTATAAAAGGTTCTACCAGGAACCAAAACAGGTTATTCTATGGGGACAAGCTGAAGAACCCTTTCTGGTTCTAGTTAGCATCCTGTATCTCTCAGAGTGTAGGCCTTTCTCAGGAATATGCTCCTCCCTGTATTTTTCTAGAACCATCACACCGTATAACACCTTCGTCTTTAATGATGCAGGTTCAATGATTGCAGACATTGATTACATTCAAAGAGACGCTCCTCACCTTCGTCCAGGATGGAAACCAGGGATGCAGGAGAGGAAAAACACACGCACACATCCTGTGGTCGCAGCCTGTGTCCAGGCTGAGCAGGACGCCTCTTCATCACATCACATCACAGCAGGTAGATGATGTAGGAGAGGAAGACGAGGCCCACGATGGCGAAAAACATCAACATCAAAATGTCCACCATGATGGAAACGCTGTCAAGAGATGGACGGTGTGTAGACGCGAGAAGGACACGCAGCAAAACAGCAGCTCCACCGCCGGTGCAGGAGATCGGCCAAGATCGGAACCGTTCGGAGGACGACGGAGAGTCGCCTCGACCCTCCCCCCCTCTGCTGCTCGGTCGCGTCTGGAAGGGAACCCTTCATGTGCGAAAGTCTCGCGAGATTTATACGCGCTGACTCTTCAGTGCCCAATTTATACACACGAATTATGTTTTAAAATATTATATCGCTGTGGTTTATGATATCGCTTTTTCCTTTAGATCAATTTGGTGTAGCCTTTTTTCCCCACTTGTACCAAGTTATGTGAAAGAACAACACAAGACAAATGTATTAGAAAGATATTTGACACGTATTAAATTTCAATAAAATGCCTATGCACACAGTGTTTCCTTTTTAGTGCATACATTAAGTAAAATGCACCTACTGGTCATTTTAAATAATATACAATACAACTCATAGAACATAAACAAAATATAATAGAATATATCTCAATATATTTGGTATTGATATAACAGCTGATATTCTTTATCCAGAATATAATGTACAGAATATAGAATTTACACACACATTTTTGCAATGATCCCCAAAAAATGTCAAAGATATATAATGGAGGCAGGATTTTTTACAGTTTAAAAATAAACTTATTGTCCAAAATGACATCAGGGAACAGAAAAAGTAATATTTCACCAGTATTTGTAATAATTAAAAATAACTATTAATTAAAAAAAACATAAATAGAGCAAAAATATGTGTATACATTAAACCTGGATTAAGGAAAATGAGTAAATATACCTACATAAAATGCTCCCTATAAAGCCACAAATAAAAACAATCTGCATTATGTTCTGCAAAATACAAAACAAAAAAACAACCAACTATTTATTCAACTATTACATTAACAAAAGTATAAATTCGTAAATGTGAATATTTTCTGGTTTCTTGACTCTGCTACGATGATATACTGAATATTTTTGGGTTGTGGACAAATCAAGACATTTGAGGACATCACCTCAGGCTTTGGAACACGGTGATCAATATTTTTGAACAATTTTCTGACATTTTCTGGACCAAGCAACTAATGGATTAATCAAGAACTGATCAACTGATTAATCGATAATGAAAATAATCGTTAGTTGCAGCCAAAGTTGCTGCAAGTTCATTGGGTGTACTACAGACATATGGAACGAGCTGTTACAGTATAAAATCAAAATATATGTTTGCCTCACAGATGTCATCACAGATACAATGATAATATACATACTACACTGTAAGAAGAATGCTGTAAAATTTTCAGTAACTTACTGGCAGCAATTAGCTGGTAGGTTGCGGTAAATAAATTTAATTTCATTTCATTTTGGAGTAAATCGGATTATTTTTGTAGTTGTAGTTCATTAAAGTACTGATACCTGTAAAATGCCAAAATTGACCATGAAATTCAAAATGGCTGACTTCCTACTGGGTTTAGCTTATGGGTACGAGAGGGTTTATCGGTTTCATATGTTCAGGCCCAGACCACTATCGAACATGTGAAGGTTCAGGGAGATTCAACCAAGTAAACAGAAGTTAATGCAACTTCCTGTGTTTTGGTGAAACATTGACCTTCACTGTGTCATCATAGCAACGCCGGTTGACGATATGTCAAGATTTTCACAATGTAGCATTACCAAGGTCTTAAGGCCTTTCTGACCAGAGTTGGACATGGTCAACCTGCCTGGGAGAGCACATCAAAGTCGAAGACATGAATGACAGAGTATGATGACACCAGTACTTTTTCTTGTAATTGAGTAATATTTTAGCAATGTAACAGTACTTACTCTTTCCACCACTGCCTACCACTGGTCAGGATGTAAGGCTCAATAAGCTTGCTACTACTACAGGGACCCAGGGCCCCCCCAAAAAACCCAGGAAGTTATCTTTTAACAATTTGATTGATTGCAAATTCATCAGAGAATAAATTAATGCAATATAGATTGATGAATCCAGCATCATGTGCTTATCTTTTTATTCTTGTCTTGCAGAAAAACGTAAGAGACAAAGAATATTAGGAGACAGTATTACCTGGATCTCTGAGGGGTGTAATATACTTGTACTGCAGATAATAGGAACTTGAAAGTGAAAAAGTACTTAAGTTAAGGTAGAAAGAGAGTTTTGGAGATATCAAGTCATCAAGAACTAGATGTCTCTCAGTTTGTGGTGCTCAAGGCAGCAAAACATTTGAAAGGATTTGAAAAACTCAACAGCAGAATAATTCGCAGTCCTTGTGAGCAGTTTCATGTAGGCACTACTTTCTTTGCAGTTGAAAACTAGGAGCTCTAATAGATTCTACTGAAGAAAATAGTTCCTACATGAAAATGCTCACCACAAAGTCTGCAGATTATCATGATTTCTGGAATGAGACATTGCTGTTGAGTTTTTCAAATGTTTTTATGTTTTTGGCAGTTGCCATCTAGTTCCATTATATTTGAGAAAAGGCAGACGCCTCCTCTGCTGACATTTCCAAACCTATGTAACCCACAAGGAAAGGTAAGAGGAACGATATCCTTTTTTTTTTTTTTAATTCTGAAGTGAAGTGAGCCTTTAATCCAGCCACTGTCTGAAGGACGTCTCTGCTGCACAAAATAAGGAGAAGCACAAACAACAGTCTGAGAAAAAAATGACATTTTATTGAATCTGCAGAATCATAAGTACAATTTGAAGTGCTGTAACAGGGCAACAGGAGATGATATCAGGTCCTTAAATCCGAGTATGTATTCAAAATGAGTTTTGAATACACGTGTATGTCAATATGCATATGGTATCTTTATTTTTTTTTTATTTAAAAAATAACAAAATTATATCAAAAACAAAAACGATTTAAGATGGAATGCACAAAACCGGTCTGAATGCTAAACCCGATTGTGGATTACATGATTTCACTCTGCAAAGTCTACAGTATATAACCAGTATCATAGAAGCAGGGAATGATTCATCAGAAGCGCAGGAGCCTACAATGAAGGCTGAAGGAAGGACTGGCAGACAGGATACTAGACAGAAACTGAATGGAAACAGGGTTATGATATGATGTTACGGTTCAGTAGATGAGTGATGCCAGAGCAGAGAAGAGCGGCATTTGGCGCAAAGAGGTTAAACTCCTGACTAATATCCAGGTCAGACAAACAACTTGCCCTGCCTCGCAGCCTGGGAGATTGAGAGCATCAGATCACTGCCCTCTGCTCTGTCGCCCCCCCCCGCCACCCCGCCAGCCTCGCACACTTACATCATCACACGCTCAAATTTGACTTTGCCCTCCACAAATCCACCCTGAGCCACACTTACACAACACTGGCTGTCTTTGGCCACTTTTTCCTCTCATCCAGGACAAAAATCGACGCCCCCGAGATGAAAAAAGGTTCGGATTGAGCGGAGGCTACCGGTGTGAGTAGCTTCTGTTATTAAAGGGAGAGCTCACCCTAAAATATACATTTTCCCTCTGGCCTCTAGTGGTATTTATCCATTTTGTTTGCTTTGGAGTGAGTTGCCGAGTTTTGGAGATATCAGCCGTAGAGATGTCTGCCTTAAGACCCTAAGATCAAGACTTAATCGATCAGCTATCAAAGAAAGATCTGAAATATAACATTTTTATGAGCGCACCCTACTCCACACCGGTGTCTCTTGACAGAAATCATGACCCGGTTAATCCACAGAAATTGTTGTGAGCAGTTTCATGAAGGAACTGTTCTCTTTCTATAGTAGAGTACTTTCTTTCTACTAGAAATAAAGTAGTTCCTACATGAAACTGCTCACAACACGGTCTGTGGATTATCTTGAGGAACCGGGTCATGATTTCTGTAGAGAGGCATTGCTGCTGAGTTTTTCAAATGCATTTTTTTTTTTTGGTGCTTGAAGCATCACAAACCGAGTGCCATTTAGCCCCCATTATATTCAAGAGAAGACAGAAATCTCTACGGCTGATATCTCCAAAACTCTGCATCCACACCAAAACAAGCAAGACGGATAAACAGCATTACAGGCCAGAGACAAAATACGCATTTTTAATTATGGATCTGATCTGTCCCTTTAAATTAAATTTGCGCAAACATCATCACAAGCCAGGAACAGCAATCACTTCAAGCCAAACCATCAACTCTTCCGTTTACCCCCAGAGAAAACACAACCGCGAGCTCTAAAACAGCTTTTCCGACCTAGCATCTGTTTTGCAAATAAACTTGTCCTGTTGTCAAGTAGAGGTTAATGCAAAATACAGGCATACATACTGTACAGTGTGTTCATTCATTTTAGTTTGGCAACCTTTAAACAAGTTTGAGGTGGAGTTTTTTCTTTTTCTTTTTTTTTCTCTGATTCAGCGACCTTTTTCATCAGCACTCGCACCATTCCTCACGTTAGAACAACTTATTTTATGAATGCTCAACACCAACTTGCACCAAAACTACTTCCCCCTCAGCCACATTCACATAAAATTTAAAAAAAAAAAAGAACCACTTTTATCTGCAGGCGAGCCACTTCCTGGAGCACCATGACCTGTAGAAACATTTTCCCTAACTCACCTTTTTTTTTTAATGATACATATACAATTGTACAATGTCATCTAGCTACATAGTGAGAGCCTTGTTTCTTTTAATAAAGCTGAACATTTTTCGGCCCCACCCCCTCCCCACCCCCGCCTAAAAACACGCCGCCCCGTCCTGATCGCTCATGTCTGTGGCAGTCACAGTGCATCACAGGAGAATGAAACAGCAAGAAAAGAGGAAGGATGTGTGCATGGTCAGGGGCCGATGAGATTATTTACACCACTGAGAGAAATGGTCGAATATCACGTTTTAAAGGTCCTCACAGAAACGCAGTATCCCGAGCGAAGGGATGATACAGCATTTCTGTGTAATAGCCAGCAACTTAAATGCTTGATTTTGCTTTATGAACCAACTTTCTTTTTTTTTTGTATATCTTAGAGACCCACCACCAACCAAATGCTGGTAAACTTTGGCTGAACAGCTGGGCAAATATCAAAAATAGTTGTCGATATTGGGATTCACCAGTCTTGCATCAGTGGATGGATGTCCGAAGCAATAAAACTTTTCTCTCATGTGTATTTTTAAACGCAACTACTTTCTTAGAAGCTCCAGAATATTGAACAACGCAAGAGAGCTCTGACCTGAAACCGCAGGTTTCAGATTAATCCCACAACCGACCTAATACTAGATAAACTCATCTGCCTTGGTTCATAAATCGAGTTGCTGGTTTATTTATTTAATACACTTACTTTTTTTTGTTGTTTTGTTTTCGGAAAACGAGCATCTTACAATAACGAAAAAGGCAAAAAGAAGAAGAAGAACAGCATGAGAAAAACGACATTTACTACAGCCAAGGATTCAACAACGTCTCTCACATTAAATGGAAAGAAAAAAAAGACTGGAATGTTCACTCACAAAAACAGTGGAATATATTTAAAATAAAAAAAAAAATAGATTCACGATATAGAGTTGTGCTTGGCCTTCTCTTTTATCAATTCATTGATGATGATTTTGTAGCAAAAAAAAAGGGGGTGGGAAGGACTTGACTTGTTCCCATCTCCTTTCTCCAAACCTTTATCACCATAACTTTGTGATTCTCTCAGGACTGAAGGCATTCAGGCTGCAAAAAAACAAAACAAAACAGGAATATGTGTATTTATACTGTTCGTCCACACCAGCTGAGGTGATGTTTTTAGTGCGGCTGCAAGACTTGGACTGATAATGTCCCCTAACTTGTCCCTGATCCCTCCTGTATCCGACACGCCAGAGAGAGGCGACGTCAGGAGGTGCTCTTCAGTTAGGCTACGATTCCAGTTTCACAACGATACCCACAATGCAGTGCTCAACACGAGGGTGCCTTCTTGGGCACCTGCATCTTATAAATGTATTAAAAACCTCTCCGTTAAGACTGATAACTGGTTAATTGGTGCAACAGCAACAGGGTTAGAGGTTAAAGGAATGTACACGAGTCAAAAATATTCAAGCTTAGTTCTGATAGGACTGAGATTTGACACTGTGTTTCCAGTCGGGCCAAGATCACGCTGCAAAATTGAAAGAAAGAAAAAACGCCCGCCCACACTTTAGACTTGTTTTCTCCACAGAATAACGTCTGCAGCTGTGTTGACTGACTCGTGGGGGGAAAAAGGGAAAAGGATTTTTAAAAAAAACATTATTCTTTCTTCTTTCTTTTTGCACGATGTTGTGTCAGGATTGTTAAGTGCTATAAGCGAGGATGGAGCTGTGTGACACGGCGTGACCCCTGACGTACTGCGATGAACCGTGAGTTTATCTTTTAAGACTTTCAATTTCCACCAGCCAGGATCTGGGAAAAGATAAGAAGGATGACGGGACATCCAAACAGAGACAGACATCGGCACGGACAGACTGACAGAGAAGCAGGCAGACAGACAAGAGAAGGACAGACGGACAGATAGACAGACAGACAGGTGGGGAGTCTGTGGTGGAGCTGAACAGTGAGAGCAGAGCAGGGATGCAGAAGGGGGCGGGTCGGGGTTCAGGGTCTCACAGGACAGGTTAGGGAACAAGAGTAAAATCAAGAGAAAGCGGCGTTAAGATGAGATGGCACTGGGCTTTTCCTTTCCTTCTTTCCCTCCCTTTCTCTACCTCCTCCTCCTCCTCCTCCTCCTTTTTCTCTCCCTCTTTTTCTTTCCCTCTCACTCAGATGGCCTCCACATAGTTGGCGGGCAGCATGCCCTTCTGGCCGGTGCGCTCCACGCGGCCGTACATCCAGCCCTCGTCGATCTGCTGCACGTCTACGATCACGTCCCCGTCCAGGAAGGACACCTCATCCTCATCAGCGGCAGAGTAGTCATACAGTGCCCTGTACCGCTTCTGTGGACAACAAGAAGCACAACAGTTAGTAGAGTTTCCAGGTTTCTGGACTTTAATCGACTATTTATTTTTCTAACTTCTGACTTTTAATCCCAACATTTTTACACAAATACCTGTATTTTATACTCCTTATTTTTTCAAAACAGGATCATTACTTTAGTTTTAATGCGTTTGAGGGAAGTTGATTATTTTTATTTTGCATCACTGAGCATCGCCTCGCTTAAAAAAAGAGCAAAAATAAAGACTTAAACAATCGATTCTTAAAATGGTTGCTGATTGTAAGTAGAGCTGAAACGTCATACAAATTATGAGATGCAAACTTTTATTTCTAAATTTAGGTGAGACAATGGAGGACCTACCCCAGCACTAGGAGGAGGGGCAGCGGCTGCCTGGCGCACGGGTTCAGGAGTGGGCTCATAGTGGTAGTTCTGGGAGGCTGCAGGTTGCTGGAAAGCTGCTGGTAAAACAGAAAGAAAAGGGGAACGTAAATGACTGAGCTGGAAACATGTTTCCTCCTGTTTTCAGCGGCAATAAATCTGCAATCTGGAGATTTAAGATTTCAGTGTATGCAGCAAATGCATGTTAATGCCGGTTGTGTTTACTCCTGACTGTACGTCTGCGTGACCTGATCCAGAAAGTGAGGAATTCAAAAACATGGCAAGCCAAGACGTGCATCAAATGGCTGATTGATTTCCCTGTTGCACAACCTGCTGAACAATGGCCGTCTGTGTGTGAAGTGTAAATCAGGCATGTAAAACACAAACAGCAGGTACGCTGGTCATTCAAATACTTAACCGTAACTTTTCCACCACCCTCCTAAAGCTTTTGGTAACTTTTATAAAGTTGTTCAGACTTATGATTTTAAAAGTTGCTTCATTTTGAGCTTCAGTAAACAATCTTTTAAAGCCATCTGTGCACAGATTTAACCATTTAATGTCAGACTATTATTATTTTTCTTTCTTTTCAAAAATATAATGGGAGGATAAACCCCTTGAGATGCACCATCTCGTTTCACAAACATCAAACAAAGATTAAGTAAATAAATAAATAAATAACAGCAATCATAACACATTAAATTATTGACAACACAAACAATCAACATAGTAACACATGAAACAATGATGCATGTGTGATAAGGGCATCTGAGGACAAATCTACAAACATTATCATAAACTACATTTAAAGGATGAAGATGTGTATCAGGTGTTCAGGTGTATAACATCATCATTATGCATTGTGAAAATGACTTCAATTATTTTCAAACACACCAATTTCTGCAGCAATGCAACTATATCTGCAGTGGCTGAACGGAGGAGGGCAGTGAACAAGTTATAACCAAGATCCCTGAGCGGCGTGACGAGGCAACACCCAGCCTGGTGAGCTCATGTACAGCCTGTGGTGGCGATGGAGGCAAGAAGCTTAAAGAAAAATGTAGGTACCTGAAGTACCTCTCTCAGAGAACCGAACACGCCTAATGTAGTTATCAGGCACTGAATGGTCCAAGTAGGGCTTCAGATTTAGATCATGGTATAACTTGGAGCATACAGTAATCATCACATTTTTTCCTGAGTGTTTCTTAAAATGTCAATATAAATGTTTCTGAACTCATCATTTTAATTGTTAGGTGCTCAAATTAGAAAAATATGAGGTGGAACCGGCACATACACACATACACACTTACACTTGGTCAGATATGTTTAAAGCATGTTCAGAAATAGGTTTATATTTTTCCACTTCAGTTTGCAGTGATGCAGTTATTGATCAGACAGTTAGTAGTAAAAAGTAACTCAAGCCTAAAGATGAATGAAAACTGACTGTGGCCAAATGACCGCGGTGATGTAAATTAGTTATTTATATATGAGGGAACAACTGGCAGAACATCCATGGTGGACCAGAGTCAATGAAGTGAAACAAAGCTGTTAAACTGTATTTATTATTTAGAATTAAAAGACAAACTTCAGTTTGGAACAATTTTTGTAAAGTCTGGGACGGTTAAAAGTTGTTGGGTTTTTTTGACTGTTTTTACTACTGCCCAGCAGATTTATTGCATATGTGCTCAGAGGAGATACATAACTGGATTATCCGTAATTTTGAGTATGAGTATTGGTACACACTTTAACTCCTGGACTCTAAAAACAAAAGATTAAATCCAAAATCTTGGTGTACTGACTCTGATCTGACCTTCATCAGCCATATTAAAGCAACTACAAAAACAGGCTTTTATCAACTCGAGCCAGAATCGAGGTTTTTATGTCAGAAAATGACAGAGAGAAGCTCACCCGTGCATTTATCTCCAGTAGAGTGGACTACTGCAATGCTCTCTTTAACTGGCCTCCCCAAAAAGAACATTAAACAACCGCAGCTCATTCAGAACGCTGCCACTTGAGCTTTAACCAAGAACAAGAGAGCAGAGTATATTACTCCAGTCCTAAAAACATAACAGATTTTAAACTGCTGCTGCTTTTCTATCAATCACTGAATGGTTTGGGCCCAGAGTACATTTCTGATATGCTCGATATAAACCAAGTAAGGCTCTGAGGTCGGTGGACTCGGGGTTATTAGTCTGGAATGAACTGCAAAAAGATCATTAGTGTGCTTGTAATGCAGCAATTTTGAAGTCCAGGTTTAAAACTTTTCTCTTTTTTTTTTCCATGTGCCTACACCCGAGTGCTAAAATTTGCACTTAATGCACTTTCATCCTGAGGTAGAACTCTCGTCGCTCCCACTGGGAGCGATGTTCTGGGCTCACAGCTGAGCTCTACTGGAAGGTTTTTGGTTTTTTGACAGCAACCCAAAAGTAATCAGCTCCAGATCATTACTGTACAAGACAAGTCAAATAATACAAATAATGCTTCTAATCAGTTATTTCTTTGTGACACCAAAGAACATAAATATACACATCAATAGCATTAAAGTGCTGCCTAAACTTCTGTCAGTCACCTCAAGTTGACTTCCCCTCGTGGGTCCTGATGATGAAGGATGACAATCGCCAAAACCATCCAACAATCGGCCTATAAAACCACCTGTTTTCTCCTCCTGGTTCATTTGTAAAATGTGAATGTTTAAAGCAACCGGACAATAACTAAAATATAAAAATGTGTTGTTTTTTTCTTTTGGTCTGGACTAAATGAACCAAACTACACTCTTAATGAAGTTAGATATAAGCTGGCATGTGTGGGCGTGTGTTTGAAGGATTACCTGGGCTGGGGATGCTCGGCTGATGATGTGGGACGTCTCCTCCCGTCTTCTTCCTCTCAAACTCCTCATGGTACCTAATCTGTTAAGAGACAAACACAAACAGTGTCAAGGTCGTGGATAAAGATGGATGAGTGCATGCAGCTACACATAAGAGCTTCAAATCATCAGGTGCATCCTTCAGGGTCCCTTCACCTTTTTCAAAGTCAAATTAAAGCACTTTTCAAGATTTTTCAAAGTTGAATTTTCAAGCTTTTCCAACTCTTACAGCTGCAGTAAATTATATATTTATACACCCTTTATATACAGGATATGCTCATAATAAATAGGCCCTGTTTAATTGCTTTGTTGATTAAATCTGATGTTACTGTGCTACAAACAAACTACAGAAAGGTGACAAATTAGAGGAAAATACAACAAAGATTCACATTTCAAAATGTGTCACCTGTCTGTAGGTGGGCTTAACAGCAGTGAGTAGACGAACATGACTGAGTCAATATAAAACAATCACTCAAACAATTACTGGTCAAATAACTTCATTTCAATAAAATCCTTTTTATTTGTTTTCAAGCCAACGCTCACTGAAACGACAACCTCCCACCATGTTGTTGTCTGAGAGGGGGTTAGGGCTGGGGATCAAACTTCAGTACTTTCATGGTATAGATCAAATGGCTTCAATATTATTGAATATCAAAAACTGCTTCGCCATTCAAGACCAAATTTCAATACCTTTTTTTTAATAGCAATAATAATAAACTTTTATTATTCAGCACTTTTCAAAACAAAGTTATAGTGCTTTACATGGTAGACCCAAGATGAAAACTTTTCAGAAGGGGACGAGTAAAATCAGGCAGTTAAAACAAAACTAAAACAAAGCAAACAGTGGAATAAACCCTCCCCACAACAATAAAGATAATTAGCAATAATAAAACAAACAATAAAAGATGTCAACAACAAAATGATGTGCTAGAGTTAAAAGTAGGTTTTTGTTTTTTTTTAAAGGTAAGTTTTGAGAAGTGATTTAAAAGAAGTTACTGGTTCAGCGAGCCTCAGATCCTCAGGCAGGGAGTTTCATGTGGGAGGAGCAATTCAGCAAAGTAACAGGGAGCTAAAACATTAAGTGCTTTAAAGGTGATTAGTAAAATCTTACAGTCAACGTGGAAACTAACTGGTTACCAGTTAAGAGAGGCTGAAACAGGGCTGATATGATCTTGTCTTCTAATATTAGTTTAAAGGCAGAGAGCTGCGCTTTGTACCAGCTGAAGACGAGAGATGGATTTCTGGCTCAGCTCTAAAATACAATTATTGTATTATAGTCTAACAATGTTCCTTCATTTAAATCCAGTTATCCTAGTTGAGAAAAGCGCTCAAAGGTTTCCTTAGAGGCTTCAAGGTATTTGAAGGAGGATTTAAGGATTGTTCAGGAATTCATTTTGTGCGAAAGGTAAAAGCACAAAGGCTCCTTCTGACTTATTTTATTTCTTATTTCTTATCTAAAAAGCTAAATTTTAAGTCATTGAGTGATTTATTATTAAAGTACAGCAACTACAATTTCAAGCAGTCTCAAGCACTTTTCAAAACTCGAAAACATTACATTAAAATTCAAGTGTTTTCGTGGATTTCCAGCACCCAGAGTCTTATTTCCAGGAAGCTGCCACAGAGTGCAGTTCGTTTTCTCTCCACCAGAGGTCTCCCACCAGCTCTCCAGCACCCCTGTGTTTGTGGCGATAGGTGGGGCGCGCTACGTGCAGCAGCAAAGCCTCGGGAAGCAGCTTGACACTGAGAGGAAATGACATCTCGGCGGCCGGAAGTAGAGTGAGCTCAGAGTTGCATAGCAACCCTCGCTGACACATCAGGAAGAACAGGTGAAGTGAAAATGGGAACTGACTAGACACTTGAGCGCTCGGGGTGAGAATGAGGCAGCGAGA
>JAJHUR010082378.1:0-15645 GCA_027495735.1 Lutjanus campechanus
CGTTGTGTTACACAAACTGATCACAGCCATTTTACACAATCCTTCTGATTCCACCAGACATTCTGCAGCCTGTCCTTGAAGTGTTTCTCCGCTCAAGCTGCACAGAGCAGATCGACTAGGCAGGAAGTCAGAGACATGAAAGAGAAAACTTTCAAAATAAAACCCTGTGCAGACTTGCAATCATGAAAACAGACAAAAAACAATTTAACTATCTAGCCTACTGATCCATGGTAGAAGCACAAAAATCAAGAAAAAATGACCAAATTAACAAAATCAGAGCAAGTCAACATAATCAGGTGGCCAAAAGACTCGGCGACGGATCAAAACTGTGTTGCAGACATGACATGCCCAGTGGGATCTAGCCCACATGTTCTGACTCACGACTTGTCAAATGCTGCAGCAGGTCAGCGGCCTGCTATGCTTCAAACTGTTATGCTGTCGGTACGTCTCATGGAGGGCTGCGCTGCAAATCAAGACTTGCAACTTTACTTTACTTTAACACCAGTGACTCGTGACTTCACTTGGATTTGGCCCCAAGTACAAAGACTAAAAAGTCTTATTTCCGCAAAACAACAAATGCAAAACATGCAGGATGAAAACTGCCAGCTGAGACACGACAACTTGACTTGAAAGTCAAAGTTTAGGACTTAGGACTTGAGTGCAAAGATTGAGACTTACTTGTAAGTTGCACAACAATGATTTGGGCCCACCTCTGCCAGGTTATAGCCGCAATGCAAAACCAAAAAAGAAGGAAAGCAGAGTTGAGTCAAGCTGCACCGTGCAGTGGAAAAGTGGCTGCTGGAAGACACAGCAAAGCAAACTTTCAGTGCAGTTAAACAAAATAATGAGCTTTTCTTTTCAAATGAACAGCACACGTCATCTGTGACAGCCTGTATAAAGATATATCAGACGGTGCCAGACAGGGCCGATGTTCTGATCAATCATAATTCACCAGCTGTGATTTACTTCCTGTCTGTCAGCACTTGGATAAACACCTGAGATTGAAACTGTCCTCTGTCCAATAACTCAGCATGTAAACAAACAGCAGGTGTGTGTTTTCAGCAGGGGGCGCTATGGAGCGGTTACATGCTGGACCCATTAACCTGACTCACTGATGAAGAAACCCGTCTGGCTGTAATTATGTTTTCGGGATGAGCCGAAACGATCAAACCACTGAGGAAATCAATCTGGTTTCCAACCACAAAATATGAAATTGTTTGGCAGCGTTCACCCTGAACACCTTACAACAACAGTAATAATCATCTGTCTAAAGCATATGTATAACTGATCCATTACACTGAGAGCTGCATGTGGGCCATCGACCATGCACCACACATATCACTCTCCTTACTGTGTTTAATCAGACCGCAGCCCAACACAAACAACAAAACGAAGGCTAATTGTGTGGCTGCCATTTGGACGGCTCGCAGACGCTTTCATTTTCAGCTGCCCTCCGTCCCTCCATCTGCAGCTTTCAATTACCCAAAGAGAAACACCAATCTAAAATCAACATCTGGAGGTAACACTGCATTTAGTTTGAGTCCGGCTCATAGTTTCATCAGTGCTGAGGGTGGATGGGCCCGAACAGAGAGAGTATATAACTGTGGAAGAGATGCTCAGGTTATTTATGTTAACAGAAGCATCAACGCAACAGTGGAAAAATACTCATATGGGCACAATCAGTGTGTTACAAGTCACAAGTAAGTCTCAAGTCTTTGCACTCAAGTCCCAAGTCAAGTTCCAAATAAAGACAAGCAAGTATTGAGACAAGTCCGAAGTAAAGACAACCAAGTTCTAAGTCAAGTCCTACATCAAGGCTGAAAAGTCCTGATTCAAGTCCCAAGTAGAACAGACAAGTCCTGAGTCAAGATCCAAGTAAAGACAGATAAATCCCAGCATCAGATTTCAGTGCAGGAAGGTGTGATAATAGACTCGTGGTGACATCACATCAACATAGTAAATATTGATGGTAACACAAAGCAGCAGGTTCAGCAGACACCCTCGTCTTTCTTTATTGAAGCCTGCACACCTGCTGTATTTTAGTGTACATGATTGCAAATTACAGTCAGGATATACCACCACCCTGATAATGAGTATCCAACAGGTTGTTCCAAACAAGCAGTCTGATTGGTCACACTTAGAACATGTTCAAGTCAGCATGACAGCACATCAGTAAAATATTACTCCATCCAGAGGGGAGATGTTTTTGACACGTTTTTATTCATGAAGATAGATCACACACCACAGTGATGCTACAGAGACTCTGACCTGTAATATGAATTATAATAGTTGTTACACAGCCCTTTAATACAGGTGTGGACTCTCCTGTGTGAACACTTAAATACCAACAGATATTAATAGTTTGTTAGATAAAAACCTGCTATGATTTTTGAAAATGATCACATATGTTTCAGCACATTTGGACTGCAATAGTTATTAATCCAAATTCTTCTGATGAGGCTCCAACACATTTTTGTCCCATCCACTCCTCTCATCCGTACAAATCGGCTGTTGCACCTTGACTGCGTCTCAAAAGGTGCTGCGTGACGCAGCTGCTGTGTGTTGCACTTGCATTAAAGTTTACAAAAGCATGCATCCAAATGCAATAAATCCAAGGTGGTATGGAGCCCACACAGTACACAATGTTCCCATAAATGTTTATTAATAGGCCATACTACCAGGTATACTGATGAATGTTCAAGAGGCCCACAGGCGGCCCACACTCTCTTTGTTTTGGCCCAATATGGACAAGTTATTGCTTTTATTCTCCTTATTGTGAGAGTGCAGTAAAATCCGTAATGTAATAGACAAGTCACATGCTAACAAACACTAACAACGAGCAGTCTAGTCTGCCAGCGCAGGACTTGACTGCAGGCAGACACATCATCTACCAAATAGCCCAATGGCCCTGTTCTGGATGCAGATTGGCTGCAGCTGCTGCCAATCACTGCAGCTGCAGGGAGGGGGAGGGGCAGAACCTGGCCACAGGAGAGCACAGAGGGCAACACACACACTGTGGCATGTAACAGCAGGAAATATAAAGTCTGTAATATCGGGGCATTTTGTGATGTGTTATTCAGTTTGTCACTATAATGCTTAACTTTAAATTTTTTCAAGCTGAAGTTAAACTTCTGCGCTTGATAAAAAGGTGGATGATAAACCTGTTAACTTGATTTAAAGCGCTGCATGAACTTCAGAAAGTCAGAAAGTTGTCTTTCCTGGTAAATTAATGCTCACAAAACAAAGCACATGAATGTTTTTTTTAATTAGCAATCATCTTGCAGAACAAAGATTAGTATGTCATAATTTTGAAACTTTAAATTACATTTAGAGCGCAAATTTTCTATAAAATGTAATTCATTTTAATTTAATGTAATTTTATTCAAAATCATCTTTAATTTTGTCCCACAGTCTGAGAGAATGCTCTTGCCTCACCATCAAAATCCTGAGTGGGACAGAAAGAAGCTGAAGACAGGCTGAACTGGTCCTCTGAAGAAGTGATCACCTTGGGGAAAGAATGGATGTTGACATCATATACTGTGTATTGATCAATACACTGTGTGGACACAGGTTTCTTGGTTTCAAGGGTATCTGCTGGAGAAATGAAATCTCTCCTCAGTCTGAGAGTTCAGTGTGTGTGTGTGTGTGTGCAGGCTGTGGAGTGCAGTATATTCCTGTTTATACATTAATATCTCACAGACTGTTGGCTCTGCAGGCCCCCAAGGACTGATGGCAGAGTTGCATCATCTATATTGATTATTACTGTTTGTGAATTAGCGAGGGGCAAACCGAGCAGGCACCCGGTGAACCAAGGGATGCAGTTGTCATGGGAACGTCGTCGTGCTGCAGGGCAACAGAGAAAGCTGAACTTCTCTGTCAGCAGGTCTGCCCATGTGATGCCAGTCAAAGCCTCGGCCAGGTTTGCTCTTCCAAGGAGAAACTTTCTTTCTTTTCTTTTTTTTCCCCTCTTTCTCGCTCTCTCTTTCTGTTCTCGCTGCTTTCCCATGTGTACCCAGTCGGACACTGTTGCCATGGAAACATAGCCGTGAGACTGTACAGGATGTGGCTGGAGCTCAGACGAGGAGAGCGCTGTTTGTTCGTTTAGAAAAAGAAGTTGGAATGGATGAAATCCTCTGGCTGGATGCAGACCTTCATTCATTTTGAGCTAAAAGACAAAATCACACAGAGCCTCAACAAAAGACGAGTCCATGTGGGATTAGAGCTCTTCTGAGCTGTCTGGTCTCAACTGAAGTGTGAAAAAATGTATTTTTGATTCACTGAAGCTGGCCTCTTTATATTTAATTTGTAACTTAAAAGGCAAAAACACTTTGCTTGCTTTTGCTTTGTGTTCTTTAAAGATTAAAAGCTGCGTCCCTGAAATCAGACAGCGTGTACTCAACATGCTTTCTTAAACTTTATTAACTCGACAGAAATGTGACAATTAAAAGACTTAAAAAGAAGCAACTACTCTTAAATGATCTTCAAACTTTGGTCACTTTTACATTTGAATGAAAAACTGCTTTTTATGTTTCCCTCTACACTCTCATTGTGTGTCTGCTCCTTCGGTTAGTTTGTCCTTTTTATTCTATATAAATAACATTTTTATGTAATGCTTAATGAACAGCAATAATATGATTTCATTAAAAAATGGTTGACTTTTTTCTTTCTTTTCTTTATGTGGCCCAGACACAGCAACATAGTGTCAAAATAAGAAAATATAGACAGAGTCTGCACAGATGATCTAGTTTTAAATGAGTCTGTATTTCTTTTTATCTATTTGCATAATATACATGAACACATCTTAATTTAGTTAGAATATTAGCATGATTGTATTTGTTAATGATGATGGGAATGTTAGTTTATCAGGTATTTGGTCATAAAGTAGGGGAGACCAGGGCTGGTAGTGACATCTTTTTTTATTTGAGCATCAGTAGCTCATTGGTTGTTTGACAAATAAATAAATAATAAAAAAAACTTCTTGTGTGTTTAGACTGAATGTACACGTGTCACATTATTATCTGGTCATTCTCACAGTTGTGTAGTCGTGGCTTTGTGGGAAGCAGAACTGACAGCGTACACAAAGTGGTCAATGCACTCGTCATTTTAAAGAACTGATACAACGAGCTGCACCTGAAGCAGCCGTTACATAACTAACTGTTTTAGCATGTGAGCTTGAAGGCAGCATGGATGCAAAGCATCAAATTAAACTGGTGAAACTGCTCCTTTAGGTCATGTAAGTCAAAGCATTACATCTAAAATACAATAGAAAAGTCACAATATTGAGTGAAAAATTGATTGAAATGAGCTTTCAGTATCGATAAGCAGAACTGGAGATTCTCCATTTTTAAGCTTTCATGTGTGCATAGATGAACGCTCCGGACCATTTTTACTGCCATTTTTGCATCACTCTATATTATCACGAGGCTTTATTGAAAACATGTACACATATTAAAATTTAATAAATGAAAAATTAATTAATTTAGGCTGAGTCAACAGGCCATATCATTGTTTTTATTTCTTCTTATCAGGAAAAAACAACACAGGACATTTTAGCCTGAAGGAGGAAAGATAAGTGGATGAAGACAGAATTAACAGGCTCTTGTTTTTTCCTCTCATCAGTAAAAGAATATACACATTTGAAATGCTTTATAAAAGGTGTACAGCAGATATAAATCTGAATTTTGCTAAATTTCCTCCCTAGTATGTTATTTATTTGGAGACCCAAATAAAATCTTGTGTGACCCACCTGAGGGTCCCGACCCAATGAGTGATGGAGACTACGTTTTTAAAAATGTAAAATGACACATAAAACCAGTGATCTGCTGATCTTTATGAATCAAGACTCAATAGTCTAATAATGGCATAGTTGTCAGTGAAAAAAAAAAAGATATTTAGTTAAATATTTATTTTATCCATCCGTCCATTTTCTGTAACCGCTTATCCGTGAGGGTCGCCGCCCTATATTTATTTTATATTATTCATTTTTTTATAGTCATAACGTCTAAACACGACCGCTGCGGTTTTCTGATTGGTCAAACTGACAGTGTTACATCTAACCCAGTGATACAACACTCCCTGGTCTCCCCCATCTGATTCATCCCTGTGGTGAAAATCAGGAAGCAGCACTGTGTCTCTATAACTTTACCTTATCTGACTTGATTTATTTGTTATTCATATATATTCTTTTTATCTCCTCTGTTTCCCCTCCTTGGTCACTTTATTGTGTTACTGTAATGCCAACTTTCCTCCCCTCTGAATCAATAAAGTTTTTCTTAGCTTATTCTGTAATTAGGCGTCTTCATGTGGAGATAATTAGCCATGTCTGTGTTTTCCTGAAGTGAATTTCATCTTTTCTCATAATACTCATTGTTCCTCGTCTTTTTTTAGGGAGGAAGTAATTTGAAATTCATTACTCACCTCTTTCTCTGACTCTTTGTCCTCGCTGAACATGTGGAGGAGAGTGTTGTGCTGTTTAAAGAATATTACAGGTATATTTTTAGTTTTCTTCTGTCTCCTCGCTGCCCATGCCGAGCGTAAACCCACTGATGAATTCTCACAAGCTCCTGCTGATTTTTTTTTTCCTTTCCTGCTGCAGCTTTGAACTCAAACACTCCCAGAAATCCACTAAACAAAAGCAGCTCAGAGACAAACTGCTGCACTGAGTCTCCATTGTTTGGGATTAGCAGTTAACTATGTTTCTCACCTAATGTGACTTCATCACCCAGATAGTGATCCATGTTCTGCATGAAAATCCATCTGTAGTTTCTGTAACGGCCCCCTGCAGATTTCTGAGGAGATATTTTAGAGTCTGAGTTTGCTGCTCGTCACAGTCTTTGTTAGAAACTAATTAGGGGAAACTGTGCGACTGTGTTTTCTAACAATATCACACATTTTAATTTTGTGAAACTTTGCCAAAACCACAACTTATTTAGATCAGTTGTTGGTCTTTTTTTTGTGGTGGTTGAGGTCATGGTTAATCGTTCAGATTATGGTTGTGTTCTGGTTTGGTCAGTGTTTTTATCTATTTATGTAAATGTTACCCTGTAGGGGTCCTCACACATAAGTATTTGAATATATCTTGTCATTCTGAGGATTGTAATAATACGACATGTTCTCACTCCTAACTCATCAAATACAGCAGCTCGGTCAGTGTCCCTTCAAACTATGATGCTGTAGTGTCATATTTGCATGTAACTGTCACTGTCACAGAGACTCTGCAGTCTGCAGTCAGATTTGTTCAGTTCACTATGAACGCATTATAAAGAACTAGTCACAGTGTTGAGGTGGGCCTCCATTCATACCCAAACCTGGTCTTTCCCCGACCCTAACCAGGTGTTCTCTGTCCCTGTACCTGTCCAGATCTTACTCACAGCTTTGTCGTCATAAAACATAATTAATTTGTACAACATGCACAATGAAGACACAATGTACAAATCTCAAGTGTCGCAAATCAAGGGTTCCCATCTAGGCACGACTGCATGAAAGCTGCTCTTCAGCTCATCAGTCTGACTTTGCAAACGTTCGGTTTATCCCTCTGCTAATTTGAAAGGAGATAAAATAATGTAATCATGCAGCTCTTCTAGACTTTCCAAATGTTATCAGGCCGAATGGATGAAATCCTGATGGTGAAACGAGTCCTTTCGACACTCAAAAACTTTATCCACCGCTTTACAGCTGCTTCTCTCACAATGTAAAGCTAAAGGAGAAAAGTCTTTTTGGGCCACTGTGCATCACTTCACTTCAAAGCCCAGCTCTCTTCCTCGGGGTTCGACGCCTCCAGAAATGACTCCAGAGGGGTACCTACACCGTCAGAGTTCTGAAGCATGGGGGCATTTGACTGAGAGGCTTCATTTGACACTTTGAGAGTGAGACATACTGATAAAAACATTTATTTTTGTAAAAATGAGGAAGGTTATGTGGAAAAAATAGTTTCAATATGACTGTCTTATTTGGAGTAAGTCAGCATTCTGATGCAACTTTGCAGAATGTGAGAATAGTTTGTGTTTCAGTGATGGATCACCTTTACTGGCTGATCGTGTTGTTTTCTCTGACACCTGGGACTGAACAGGTGTGAAGAAACATGAGGTGTTTTGCTAGAGTGATTTAGAAAATACAAATAATTGTGCTGCATGCAAGTAAAATCTGCCAGAACTTTAAAATGAACAAAACAGTCAGAAACCCAGCAGTTATATTGCTTTTTTTCCCCTTCGTTCTCCTCTGCACTCACTGAAGGTTTTCCTGAAATATTGTTTCTATTTCTTTATCTCCAAGACGAGCTGGAGAGACGAGGGAATTGTTCCCTCTCTTCTTGGGACGGGCTAAAAGCGGTGTTTCTGAGAAAAAAGAAGATGGAGAGTGTAAAAGCAGGGTGGAGACTTATAAATCTGTGCTTCGAGCGGGGATATGTTTAGGTTCAGAGTTTTGTGTGAGGATGCTCCGGGGGTTTCAATGATAAATGGCGCTACAGGGGTGCTGTGTAGATTTGAGTGAGGGAGAAGTACTGTTTGCTGAATTGCTAAGATGTTTTGTTAATAGCTGTGTGTAGCGTGTTTCCCTGAGGGGAGCAGAATTTTGGGTTGAATGCACTTTATGTACATGGAGGAACAAGCTGAGTCTGATTGGTCACTGCAGCTCAGGCCTGTACTCACAAGACTAACAGCATCCTGTCATTCTGAGGACAGTAAAAATATCGTCAAACAATTTACCCGACAAAATAAAACCACCACTGTGGAAAGAACAGATTTCTCCTCTGAGGTGGGAACTAATAAAAAAATGTCTTTGTTTTTAGTTGGACTGTGTTTCTGTATTATAATAAAGCTTAGAGACGGTTTAATGAGCCTGAAAGAATGAAAAATCAAAGTCAGAGGTTAATATCTTTTAATAAAAGAATATTGTTCTCTATGGTTTTCCATTAGGTGACACACAACTTTGTGAACCTGACCTGAATTTTCCTGTCGGCTCCTGTTCATTCGATCATGTTCCTACACAATATGGAAAAGTCTGGAAACTGAATTTAGGTTTTGATATGTATGGAAAACAGAAAAAGACAGTTTGGAACAATGTCCCCTATTCTGTTTTCTTAAATTATAAAGTTTGAAATTCTAAAAGTAAGTGGATCTCAAGCCTCATAACAGAACCAAATCCAGACAAGTACGACCAAATGAGTTTGAAGGAAAATGCACCAATACCACCACCAACACTTCAGGGACAACAGAAGAGCAGTTTACAGGATCGCTCCACTCAGCTCCAACACGAGGCAGAAGACCAGCGATGGAAGTAAAGCAGCACTTTTTATACAAGTGACCTGACGCACAGGTGCCAATTTATGTTTCTGCCTGTTGGCGTCCAAAGTAAGTGAATATCACCGAGGTGATGACTGTCACAAAATCACTTTTATTGCACTTGCTTCAGTAATTATCGTGATACAGGCCAGTGGTTCTCGACCTGTTTGAGTCACGATGCTGCAGAATATTCAGGTTTGTGTTTCTCTGTATAAAACACAAATACTGTCAAACTCTCACAGCAAGACCACCGCTGTCGCTCTCACAAACACGCTCAGTAAAATCTATTCACTGACACAATGTAAAATAAAGCCCTCATTTCCCATCATGCCAAGTGCAGGACTGAGTTTGTTATTTTATTTTTATGTGCATTTTATTAACTACTTTTATATGCAGGCAAGTCCAGTGTTTTTGTGTTTTTAAAGTAAAGTTTTCAAACAAGCAAACAAACAAAATAACATGATGACAACACAAGCAAAAACTAAACAAAAGACACCTACACATATGAATACCATAACTTGATATTCATGATGCAGTGCTTCCACACACACTGGCTGCACTTTTTTTGTAGGTGTTGACTACCCATGTGATCAGAGCATATGACCGCACGTATAACTGATATAATCGTATTTTTTCTTACCTCGTGCCCTCTGCTTGAATTTGAATTTCCTGCAGTAGGTCTGTTTTTTTGTTTGTTTGTTTTTTTTAGGTCACAAATCTCACAACAAGTTATTCTGTAGTTCAGAATCACTCACAGTTCAACTTCGACAAGATCTTCCAACGTTCCTCTCCATTTGATGGTTCTGTCATTATTTAGGATTTTTGTTGGTCATATCCTGTTTTATTTTGTAGTTCTTTCCTTCCTTCTCCTTTCTATGACTTTACTTCCTGTCTTTATCCTTTTCCTGCCCTGTCTGATTACCATTTGTTTCACCTGTGCCTCATTAGTTCCTTGTGTTTAGTTGTTGTGTTTGCCTGACTCAGTGTCAGTTCAGTGTTTCATGTCGATCCTCAGTGTTCTGGGGTTCTGTTTCAATATGGATGTGAGTTTTTGGACTTTGCATCTTGTGTTTGCCCTCCTTGGATTTGTCTGTCTTTTGGACTCGTGTTTGGTTTAAAACCGTCTGACCCAACTGTAAGCCAGTTGTGTATCTTTTTTTTGTTGTTATTGAATCTTTTATTTGTTACTGGTCGGCTTTGTCTGAATTTTTGGGTTCATTATCTTGTTTTGTTGCCCTGCTTGACACCATTACGACAAAACCTCCTCACAGCAGGCCTTGGATGCTGGGATGGAAAGTGTGAAACAAATCTGTTTCATCTGTGACCTTCAACCATCTTGGTTCAGTCTTCCTGTATTTTTACCTCCTCCTGAACTTGTGCAACAACCCACCACTCATCATACGAACTGTTCATGTTGCAGAGGATCTTGAGCTTTTGGGCCAAGTCACAGAGGCTTCAAGTGACAGAAGACTGAAAACAAAAGTCTCTAAATAGGCCTCTCATCCGTGTGGCTGCTGCTGAGTCTTTTTTTGGACATTTTTCAGCTTTTGTTGGGGGAATCACTGTGGCGTTATTCCCATAAAACTTGTCTTGTTTCTCTTTGATCAGTTTAGAGCAAAGGTCAACCAAGACATACTGCCATTCTGTGACAGAGGCAACCTCAAGGTTGTTGTTTGGAACAAACACATCAAGTTTGGCAGAAAATACACAAAAATAAAGGCAGATGATACTTTGACTGGAGAGTAGGCTTCTTATGTTCCCCGGTTTATTCTCGGGGGATGAAGGGAGTAAACAACAACATGAAAACTCTGGGAAAAAAGTCAAGTTAAGTCAAATCAAGGACAATTTATATTATCAACAAACGTATATACGGTAAGGGATGTTGAAACATGAAGTGAAAACTACTTTCTAAAAGAAGACTGATTAAACACTTTCCAGGCAACATCCGAGGTTGGAATTTCGCAGCCCAAATTTCAGACTTCCAACCTCTCCAGAGGAAAGGACAAGTTCAAAATAAGATCTCGCCTTGTCCTAGCTTGTGTCTCTGAGACATAAATGAGCTCAGTTTAAGACCAGTATGAGAGTTTGATCATTTTCTCATAGTTCTTAAATTTGGCTCCTGAGAAACAGCCTTTTCCTCACCTCAGTCTGAGACTAAACTGAGTTTACTGTTGATGAATTGATTTTTCTGCTTTATAATCAAAGCTCTTAGATAAAAAAAATAACAGACTTTTATTGTGAAAAAATTTATAGTAAATAAGATGTTTATCCACCGTTCAGGCGCTTGACTAAAGATGAGAGCTTATCTTAAACACACACCTTCAAGTGGGTGCAAACTCAGCTTTACTGGGCTGATGCACACTGAGTCAAGCTGAGGTAAGTCACCACAGAAGTTGCCGATGGAGGTGACAAACCTTCATTGCCTCCAGTCATGTTTCCATCACTGCAGGTCAGAGCTGGAGCCAATAAATATCCACGACTACTGCAGAGTTATTGTTCCCTTTCCCACTGAAGACAAAAACCAGATGTTAGTGGGTGTTAATGGGTTTTAATTGAGCACGGCTGTTCTCAGTTATGGCTCGGCAGAGAGGCTGTACCTGTGGAAGAGACACAGGTGAGAGCACACCACACTACGGCCGTAACAAGGCTCAACACAACTCCCCACTGCACTGCTCCTCCTTCTGAGAGGACGCTGGGCCAAAGAGCAGGACAGCTGTGCCGGATGCGCTCACCAGCTGGGAAAAGTGACACCACCTGCACCTGACAACACTCTGTAGCACTTCTTGATAAGCGTTTCCCAGAAAATGAAGAGTAAAGTGAGGCTTGTGATAGTCATGACCGACAATGAAATTTCAAGGGTTTCATTCTGTTTTTAAGGCTGTTAGGAATGTGAGACACCTGCATCCACACTCAGACAGTTTCTGTCTGCAACATCATCATTTCACTCATGTCTGATTTTGATTGGCTAAATATGGACTATATTTAAAAAAGAGGAGTGTTGTTCATGCCTGTTGATAAGTGGTACGCTACCTCCACATCTGGGCCAACTTTGGTGGACAAAATCGACCGACCTTCATGTCATCGGTGTGCGTCTGTTAAACCCACATGGTTCAAAACTGAGGAGGAGTTGAAGATTCGGTTTTACTATCTGACAGCTGGTATCACTTGATAATTTTCAAAACATAAACTGATACGTATGATTCATTTCTGAACTATCAGTTTACAACTTTAAAATTCTTTTCAAATTTCCCTGATATGTATTTGAGTATTTGTCAGAATAATAATAACTTTCTTAAACACGCTTTAATACTTCAGCACATGTAACTGCTAAACCTCCAGCAGACCACTTCTGCTTAAATAAATCTTCCATTCAGGGTTTGAGAGACTTTGTTTGGCTTTCATCTTAAATAAAAAGTCTTTAATACATCCACTGCTGCATTCTGCAGCCCTGGTCGCCTGTAGTGCACTTCATGTTTTCTGAACAGAGGAAAATGACCGGTGAGTGAATGAATTATGGCATGTCAGAATAACAAAAAAATGAAAAGAAGAAGCTGGACAAATGGAATCGGCCTGCTGTTTCATCTGAGACCAATTCAGCGAAGGAAGCAGAGACTGAGCAGAAAATCAGAGAATGAACAGCCAGAGCTCTTTTTGGAAAAAAAACAGAAATGAGCAAAAAAAAAAAACAGAAAAAAATGAACTTCAGAAGTGTCAGAGGAGGAGAGAACTGGAAAGGGTTTGTGGATAGTTGCTAAGCAGCGTTAATGGCAGTGAAAGGTAGCAGCACTCTTTAGCTGATTAGTGTATTAATTGTTTGATAGGTGTGTTTGTCTGCAGCTAATCCCCTGTGTTTACAACAAAGCATGGATCCTAATTAGAGGCGGCTAATCACAGCACAGCACACACTCGTCCAATCAATCAAAGACTGCAGGAGAGATGAAGGGAAGGAGGGCTGACGGGTCGACGCAGAGACAGAAAAACCTCAGATTTAAACACATTAGAGAAGCCTCGGTTCACCTTCGGAAATCTTCCTTTTCTCTTCCTGCTGTAGCGACGAGCTGATCGAAACTTAAGATACCTGCGTCCTTTTAAATGTATTGATTTCGATAGAAAAATGATCAATAGGAGAACAATGCAGTCTCCCTCTTTCATGTATACATACATTCATCTTCTTCCGTGGACTGAAATGCCGTATACACAACATTTATCCATCCCAGCTGTCAGAGAATAGACCAGCAGAGTACGTTTTATATCGACGGGTGAAAAATAAAAGGAGAAAAAAACAACATATACTGTTAGTCTTGACCTAAAAGGCCACAGGCCTCAGGTCAGTTCCTGTTCCTGCCTCTGCCTTCTCTTGCAGATTCCCTCCCTGGTTGCTTGCCCCTCCCTCCTCGTTGGGGATTGCTTTCACCTGGGCATGGCCTTTAAAAGCTTGGGAGAATCCAAGATGGCCCCTCTCTCTCCCTCCTGGAAGGCTGGTGCCTTTCAGGCACCCACTGGTTTTGTTTGGTTTGACCTTGTTTAGCTTAGCCTTGGTTTCCTTCTGCACGTAGCTTATGTTAGCACACACATCCACAGCACCCATCACCTTCATTACACCACTGATTTTCTTACTTAGTTATTGGGTTCTTTACATTGCTTTACTTTCAATAAATTCATTATTTGTTTAAAAGCTGTTATTGTGTGGACCTCCTTCCTTTGTTCTGCTCTCCAACGAGCTGGGCATAACAACGAGAATCCATCTTGCCGGGCTTCAAGATAACCGTTTCTGTCCACACCAGAGGTGGTGCGAGCTAATGAACGTCCTGGGAGGGACTACAGTGCTAACAGCTACCGGCGTGAAGCGTCCATGGAAATGACTTGTCTTGAACAAACAGTGGCGGCTCCTGACGAGGTTAGCGTGATAGCATCAGTCATATCAGAACTGGAGAGTATGTTTTCATTGAGATAAGAGAAAAGAGCTTATGTTCGTCGTCCCAGATAGTTCATCCAATCACCAAATATATTCTTTTTTTTGCACTTGCCCTTTTCCAAACAGTTTCTCTGGATGGCGTGTCAGGTTAACCTTTAGCCCAGGGGTTAAAACCTCTTCTCTCGAAAGAGCCATTTTTGTTCAAATAAGAAAAATCAAACCTGTCTGGAGACTTCATAGCTAGTCACGGGAGACTCAAGCAACCAGCAAAACTTAGAAGAAAAGGTGCTGAGCTGTAGATAAGAGTACAATACACATTTTAGTTGACAAAATATTAAGACTTTTATAATGCCTCCGAGCTGGCTACAGTCCATCCGTTCTGTTCCTGTGAATACAATATCTTGAGAACGCCTTCAAGGAATTTCCTCAAATTGGGTGCAAACATCCATTTGGAGCCCACTGATTAGATTTTGGTGGTCAAACATCAAGGTCTCTGTAACCTCAGGACAGAACATGTCCAGTTCTCATGAATATGATATAAAAAAGGTTTTCAGTAGAAGCTACTGAGTGAGTTCTTGTTAGCACCCTTAGAAGGTGGGAAGTGTCATGAATCAGAGAGGACCCACACACAGAATCACAGGGCAGAGGCAGGAGTAAAGCAAAAACTGAGATTTTACTGAAGTTTTCAGGCAGAGCAAAGTGCAGTCGGTTCCAGAGGTCAAAACTATAAATCAGGACAATCAGGCAGCGATACAGAGGCACCGGGCAGTGGTTCAAAACAGGTAAGCAGGCACGAGTCAAAATCCAAAACGTACAAACAGGCAGGATACGAAGCAGGCAGCAGCACAAACTACGATCTGGCAAACTGACTGGTGTCAGAGCTGAAGAGTTAATGAGCAGACAAGCGACAGGTGTGTGGAGGACTGAGCAGGCTGGCCACTGATAGGCTGACAGTCAAGTCCCGTACAGGGGGAGAACCAGCGAGTGTGGACGGTGTGCTGACTGAAGAATGAGCAGACGGGCGTCTGCAGGAGGAGCAGCAGGAGTTAAGAGGAGCAAGAAGCTCCAGTAGAGTCCATGACCCTCAAATAAGCCTCTTCCATCCACATGGAACTGTACCGTTCTGGTCTACGCTGCTAAGTGAGAACCGCTCAGAACATTTCCACCATAAATAATTTGGTTCTGAACCCGAAAAGTTGCTGGTTTCCTGGGAAACAAAAGTGGTTGTGTCATTTTCTAAAGGTTTTTGTGCATTGTGTGTTGGTGACATCCTTGATCACAACGGTTCCACAAAAACTGGTGGAAACAAGCTGGTTCTCCAGAAGGTCTAAGTATCGGTTCAAGAACCAGAGCCGATTTGGTGGAAGGGTTCTCTGTAGAACCTCTCATAAACCCCTTTCACACATAAACTCTGCAAGGAGCTGCATGTGTGAACACTAAGGTCTGCAT
>JAJHUR010082379.1:0-10361 GCA_027495735.1 Lutjanus campechanus
TGTACTTCGGTAGAAAGAAAATAAAACGTATATCAAACTGCTCACAACAAGGTCTGTGAACTATCTTGAGTAACTTGAGTCATGATTTCTGGAAAGAGACACTGCTGTTGAGTAGGGATGTTAATGATTAATCATGAATGAATGAAGCAAAAAAGTGGTCAGGTTATATGATTGAAACAATTCGGCTCATAATGAGCGTATAACATTGGCTTGCAAGTAAAGCGGGTGTTTGTTATGTGGAAAATTGTATTTTTATGAAGCTGCTTGCTGCAGTATCATGCTGTCACAGCTTTCTCTCTAAATAGTTTGTTTACAAAATGTTTGTATTATTTTTGGCATAACACATCCCTCTCTTTCTCTCTCCTCCCAGCAAGCCCTGGTGATCCGTGAGGGAGAGAAGATGCAGATCAATGCTGAGCAGGTGGTGGCAGGAGACCTGGTGGAGGTGAAAGGAGGAGACAGGATCCCCGCTGACCTCCGCATCATCTCCTCCCACGGCTGCAAGGTGGGCTTCAGGCACAGCAGATGCACTTTTTATGCAAACCAAAGGAGAAACCAACACCCGCTGTAGAGCTGCACTGTAATAAGGCGTCTCTAGAGTATCACATTTTCATTTGCCACAGAAAGCATTTGTAGTTAGTCATATATTTTAATTTGTTACAAACGAACAGATTACCTTTCAGCTCAGTCACTGTCAGTGGCCAACTGTAAAAATGTGGTTGCACCATAGACGTCAGTGAAAGTAATACTCAAATTATGTATATCTACATATTATGAGTTTACTGTAAAAACAGGCAGGTAGGGAGAGACTTGTCACAGACATTGATTGACATTTACAGTGGGCAATAGCTGTTATCCCCCCCCCACCATGCAGCTGAAGCAGTCCCTGGATGTAGGAAGGAGAGCGGTCTTATAAGCTGGCTCTTCATGGACTGTGAGCTCCCAGTGGACACGGTCAGGTCAAAACAGCCTCAAAGACCAACAGAGGCCAGTCTGACGACAGGGAATAGGCTACCATACTGAGGTGGTCCCAGCACCCCAGGGCTGAGTCACGGCTAACGAAGGGCAAGTTAGCTAAGTTACTTTAGCAACACCTAAAGCTCTCTTTCCATTAGCAAACTCTGTCAATGACCTCTGTACCATATTCCCTGTCAGTCTCAGAGGCTATTTTTGTCCTGGTGTCCGGCTGTGCTCACTGGGAGGCTGCTGTGCCGGGCTTAGTTTCCCGCCAACAGCAGCTTAGAGCCATGTTAGCCACTTTAGCAACAATTAAGCAGAAAACTCAGGAAACTCTGTAATTAAATCACTGAAAGTTTAAGCTAAACACCAGCGGACATCAGAGGGGAAACCAGAAACTGGATCATATTCTGTATTTTCTTCACAAAATATGATCCAGTTTCAGTATAAAGTTGTGCATTTGTACAGTGAGGTCCCCAAAAACACTCGAGTGCACTCTCCATCAGAACAAATGCATTCTTTTTCTGTCCTTCACTGCATCATAAGTGAGAAAATTTCATTTCACGCAAATTTAGTGTATCACCATAAGTGCAAGATGAGTCAGCAACAGTTTTTGTTTTCAAGGAAATTAAAAACTATTAAAAATTCCTGAGAATATCTACAAAATGACCTGTTTATCATTGTTTGGCCAGATACTGGCATGTAGGTGATATCTAGAACAATACAGATGTGATAAACATCTTCAAGGGAATTAAAACATGCAGCATCTTCACAATATTAGAGTATGGCATCATTCAAAATTGTTTACTAAACAGCTTCCCAAATCCTGATTTCCCTAAGCGGTGCTATGGACAAACAGATTATTTATCTTTATCACACAGATTTTCAGTGGTCCTGCAGGTCCTCAGAATGTTGTCTCAAGAGTTACATCTTTATGAAATGTAATGTCTTCAGCAGCACAAGCAGTCATTAGAGGCACAGCGAGCCTGAACAAAGACAATCAAAACAGAGAAAAAAACACGCAGTCTGTCTCTCTGAGTGGCTTTTTACCTTATCGTAAATTCACTCAACCAGTTACTCACTCCCTTATCTTTCTCGCTTACCAAATGGTTTCATGTCCAGGTGGACAACTCATCCCTGACTGGTGAATCAGAGCCCCAGACCAGGTCACCTGACTGTACCCATGACAACCCGCTGGAAACCCGCAACATTGCCTTCTTCTCCACCAACTGTGTCGAGGGTAAGATCACCATCAGCCCTGTCCAAAACCAAAATCATCGCCGTCAGATTCATCACAAACCATACGCTGTCAGTCATCTCCATCTTGTAAAACGCATTTCTATGTGTGTGTGAATGTGTATTTGTGTGTGTCTGTTCATTCGTATGGCTGCACACATATGTCTGTATTGTTCCGGCTCAGTGCTCAGATAGTCCTGCAAACAGAGATGACACATTAGCTCTCGCTGTAGGCCACGGTCAAAGTGTTTGGTCTGACGAAGGAGCGGTTAGTGACATCACTGGTCATCAGGGAGCTGCGACTGGAAATGTGACCTCATTTAACCTTGTACCCATTCCAGTCCAGTTCATCATATTACTGATGAGCTGTGCAACTCACGGTGGCTACAGGTCTTTAAAAAAGTTTTTAAAAAAAGTGCAAGTATTAAATAGTCATAAATTCTGTTTGATGAGGTCTATATATTGAATACAAAAGCATGAGCAAGAGTTCAAAATAACTTTGTTATCCTGTTGAGGTTTTTGCTATTCATGTTTGCAAACTTTGTCCCCTGTCAGCCACCGTAGCGTATAAATAATGTGTTGGAAACATTGATGGGTAAATAATTGTCCAGCTACGCCAATATTTGACGAGCTGTAAAACGTGAGACAAACATCAGTCCAGTCTACACGAGGAAGCTGACTAGTTTCTTTATCACAACAGGGTAAATGAGACAGGATTTTACAGATGGTATTTACAGAGAGCCACAGTAATGGCACAGGGGTCTAAATGAATTTCCGCATAGAAATTAGCATTCTACCTTGATGTAGTCTCACTTCAGACTCCAGCAGTAGGACAATTGTAGTGATTAATATCATTAAGAGCAAATATATGATAAAAGCATTTGGACACATGTTCTTTAACTCAACTGTCATTTTGCCTTATCTGTCATTATGAATTGACAGTTTGTATTTACCCAGAAGAGTTTGCCTGTGTTTGTACTTTTGATGTTTAGTTTTATTGCAAAATTGGCATTAAATTCAAAGAAACATTTGAATTGAAAAGTCTTTAAAAGTCCAACTTTTAACCTGCTGCAGCTCAAACTGTGCTCCTCATAGTGGTAGAGGTAAAGAATAATTTATTGCGCCCTCTTGTGTACATGTTGTTACATTACATTGAGTCCTGCACTCTACACATTTTCATACTGATGTGTCTCTGTTTTCCTTATTCTTCATCTTTTCTGGAATTGATGATGTTGATGTTTTATCGAGCCAAAGAAAATCAACATACAGTATATATGAGAAATAATTATATACTGTGTATATACTTAATGAATAAATGAGAAAATCTGATAGAGAACCCTGCTCCCTCTCCTCTCTTGCTTCAGGAACAGCACGTGGCATCGTCGTGTGCACCGGTGATCGTACAGTGATGGGCCGCATCGCCACTCTCACCTCAGGCCTGGAGACTGGCAAGGTACCATGTTCATTATTATTCATTATTCATTCATTTATTCATATTCATGATCTGACAGTGTGTCATTTACCAGTCATATAATGGAGGCTGCTGGCTGAAAGAATTTTATGTAACTGATCAGTTATTCAGTTTCTAATACATATATTCATTGTTAATGTAAAAGCAGCAGCTTATTCAAGAAGTTTATATAATAATAATGCATTTATTTGTGTAGCACTTACAAAGTACTTTACATAACAAGCCAAGAACGCATAAAATGTAACATAAAAACACAGTAAAAGTAAAAGAATTAAAGTACTAACTGAACCACATAAATCAAATTAAGAATGGCAAGCAGAATAAAAGCTAGAATCAGATAGAATCAGGGAAGGCAATGCAATAAAAGGTTTTATAAAAAAGCGATAAAAGCTTGCTGTATTTCCTCAGGCAGGGCTTTTATTGCAAATGCTTTGTCCCCTTTGGTCTTCAGCTGAGAGTCTGAAATGGACAGAAGGCCCTTACAGAGGATCTCAAAGTACGAGCAGGGTCATACAGGAATAAAAGATAAGATACAACGAGGAGTCAGGCAATTTAGTTCCTTGTTAGTAATTAAAGGAAGTTTAAAATAAATTCTAAAAGGTACTTGAAGTCCATGTGAAGAGGTTTAAACCACAGTATTGTCTTCAAACCTTGAACTCTGGTTTAAAGCCTGGCAGAGTTCTGTACAGTCTGAAGCTGGTCTATAGTTCTTCTACTTAGACATGTAAAAGGGCTGTTATAGTGATAAAAGAATGTAAAGTAGTTTCTGTATGTTTAAAACTTGAGGTTTTGAGACCTAGTAAGTATTGAGGCATGGTTCCTACGCAGTATGGAAAAGCAAGGAATTTGATTGTAGTAATTTCTTCTTCTACTCTTCAGACTCCCATTGCTAAGGAGATCGAGCACTTCATCCACATCATCACAGGCGTGGCCGTTTTCCTCGGCGTGACCTTCTTCGTCCTGTCCCTCATCCTGGGTTACAGCTGGCTGGAGGCCGTCATCTTCCTCATTGGTATCATTGTCGCCAATGTGCCCGAGGGACTGCTGGCCACCGTCACTGTGAGTAGGCAGAGGAATGAGACACCGGTGTGTGTGTGTGTGTGTGTGGGTGTGTGAGATGATTAGCTGGGGGAAAGGTAGGTTTATTTTGTGTTCTTTAATATGTGAGAGGTACAGGAATGTTAGTATTTCTACTGTGTGCGTGTGTCTGTGTGTGTGTGTGTGTTTACAGTGTTGTCCAGTTGTGTGATTAATTCATTTCAAACTGTTTTTGTTACGTTCCTCCTTACAGTCCTTGTGTGTTTTGTTTTCTCCTCAGTGTTTTGCGCAGACTTGGGTCAAACAGATATGAAATGAATATGAAATATATTAGAAAAATCTAAGAAGCTACACAAAACATTCTCATCTCATAATGACGTCCTGCCAAAACAGTAACAGCTTTTAAAATTTCTTGAGACATTAGAACTAGAGGGACTGTTTTCTTGATAATCATTAAAACTAGACAGTATTTATGGTTTGTTTACTCTG
Source organism: Lutjanus campechanus (assembly GCA_027495735.1). Taxonomy (NCBI): domain Eukaryota; kingdom Metazoa; phylum Chordata; class Actinopteri; order Lutjaniformes; family Lutjanidae; genus Lutjanus; species Lutjanus campechanus. The sequence goes on from JAJHUR010082379.1 coordinate 5,192, forward strand.
TTGTAGATTCCAGTATCAAAAATCTCTGAACTACAGCCAGCCCTGCACCTTCTGAATTCAAGTTTCTATCTTTTGCCAAACCAAGACGAGCTTTGTTAACTCATCTTAAAACACACTTCATTCAACCTTGACAGAAACAAAAGACAGTTCAAACTCACCAACACCATCACGGTTGGTCTTTTTCACTGTTCCAACACTCTCCAACTGTGATTTGGTTGAAATGAATCCTTAATTCGCTGAGTCAGATGTGAAAATATTCTGGCTCAACAAGCTGTTTTTCTCTTGCTCATCATTCAGCTCAGCGGATGTGTACTGTGCTGTTAAACAAGAGTCTGTTGCTGAGCAGCAGCTGTCAGTCATTCCTCTGAGGCAGAGCACTAAATTATCAAAATAAAATGACAAAAATCTCCCAAAAAAGTTACTGGCAATGGATAAAACGATTGCTTCAGGAAAATGATTCTTTGAGGTATCATGATTCTTTTTATTATGACTCTGGAATTGATTTTTTATTGATGAGTCAACTATCAAGCTCTTTGTCTGTTAGCTTGATGCTAACATATAATGGGAATTCCTATTTACACGCTAATGGGAACTAGCATTGCAGTAATGTTATCTTAACACAACACGTGTGCTCGTACTTTCAGGCATATATTTCCTCTGATCTGTGGAAACAAACTAATAACTGGTGACTTAATTCAATCTGCTACTCTGGCTCCTAAACACCACACTGACCAGTTACAACAACCTCAAGGGGTCAAAACTCATACAGCCACCATTTGATGGAGGAGTTGCATGACAGGAGAGGTTAACACATTTGTATTTTCTATTGTTTTCAACTTGATCCCATGGTCAATACATAACGATACCCAAGTATCATGGTATCAAATCGGGAGATGAGTGCATCATCCCACCTACTGAATATACTACACATAATCCTAACAGTAAATGTCTCCAGTGAGCTTCTCTGTTTGTAGTTTCACCCATGTCTGATCGTGTGTACAGAGTTTTCGCTTATGATGTCTCGTCACGTCTGCTGTTTTTTATTGTCTCTGCTTCCCGTTTCTCTGTGCTTGTGTTTTTTTCAGTGTGCCGTGATGTGTGCTGTATGTCTTTGTGCATCTCTGTGTGTATCTTTGTATTTCTCTCTGTGTCAGTATCTGTTCCTGTGGTGAAGGTGGTGTATTGTCTCTTGTATATCTTCTCTCTTTCCATCTCTCTCTTCTCTCTCCTACAGCAGCCCCATATGTGTCCGTGTGTCTCTTCCTCTCTCTCCCATCATCCCTCTTTGTATGTCTCTTTCTCTTTTCCAGGCCAGTCGCGGTGCTGTCTGCAATGACAACGGCTAGCTAATGTAATGATATTAGGCTAATAGTGACTGAATTCGGCCTCCTCTGCTTGGCCTTGGCTAGTTCTGTTTGGCCCATGGGTCTTGCCGTATTTGGCATGATGACATAATGCACCGCTGCTCTGCTTCACTGCTTCACTCGTTCGTGCCTCATTATTCTCTCTGCATCGCTGTTTGGGCTGTGTTTTTATTTTTTGAAGTATTTATTTTAGTGCATTTTGCTATAGAGAAACATTTTGGTGAGCAGGGTGAACGTCTCCAGGTGTCAGGGCCGTTTGGTTATTTGTTTCAGGTAAAGTATGACATCAATGTGTCTGCTCAAAGTTAGTTTAGCACCTGGAGATGTTCACCTGTGCTGTTAGCTTATCACAATAGATACTAATTCTTTTATCTCTTTCTCCTTTGTTTTTTTTGGTTTTCTTCTCTCCTTTTGTCTTATTCTATCGTCAACGACTCCTTTCCTCCCGCCTCTCCTCTGTCATTCCTCTGTTTCCTTCTTTCTTTTTGTCTTTTTTTGTCTCTCCGCTCTCAGGTGTGTCTGACATTGACCGCTAAGCGCATGGCTCGTAAGAACTGCCTGGTGAAGAACCTGGAGGCCGTGGAAACGCTGGGCTCCACCTCCACCATCTGCTCTGACAAGACGGGCACGCTGACCCAGAACAGGATGACTGTGGCCCACATGTGGTTCGACAACCAGATCCACGAGGCCGACACCACCGAGGACCAGTCTGGTGAGATTTTACTCTTTCTCCTGTTTTACTTAAACCTTGAAACAGTCCCTTAAAACAGTTGTTTCTGCAAATATTAGTATGACCTTAGTTTCTCTTTGCATGCTGACCAGTAACTAAAGCTACCGTAATGAGTGTCTGCCAAGGGCCAAATGCTCATAAAATGTTGGGGTGGGAAACTCTTGGCACCTTTCGATTCAATTTCTGATTGAAAGGGCTATGATGCGATTATGATGCATCACTCTTAATCTTTTTTTTTTTTCATGTTATTTTATCATGCATTCTTCATAATACACAGACACACAAGAGTGATGACAGGACAATTCAAGGACATGGCTATTACACAGACCAGAGGGAAAGGGGTGGGGGAGGGGTTGCGGTGATAAATTATTATTTTTTGCTTGTGTTTATATTTGGCACTTTGTGTGTTCATACAACCAAGTCTAATCTTACTTTAAAATAATAATAATAACAAGAAGAAGAAGAAGAAGAATCTTTTAAGCCAGGGGGAGCCGGTTGGATTGTATCCATCCATAGTAGCTCAACAATTAGTGCAGTTTAGAAGGTAAAGTGACACACATGTAAATCCAAAGGTATTCAGTTTAATATTATTATAAACAAAGAAAGCAGGAAGTCTTCATGTTTGAGAGGCTGAAAACAGCTTTTTCTACCATTTTGCATCAAAAATTACATTCAAGATTAATCGACTATCCAAATTCTTTAATTGTTTATTGTTTCTTTTGTACAATTTCACCAGTAAGGCAAGTGAGTTGCGAGATTTAGTAGCCTGACATGGTATTTTACCTGCCCTGGACAAGCAGGCAATCCTTATTGTTGAGCCCTGATGTTGGTTTAGCAATAAGAAACATACAGGCTGTCTTACAAAATTGTTACAGGGGGTATAATGGCAAGAATTTGGTTTTAAATTTTGCATAATCAATTTTTCTGCATCAATTCATAAACTTTCAAGAGAGAATTGCGCTGCATCTAAGAATCGATTATTTCCCCCACCCTTAAAAACAAAGTATGTTTGGTAGAAACCTCAAACACTGATTAGTACTGTTTTAGATGTTGATCTTGATGAGCTTCCCTCACTAAACTCAGCCTGACCACTAATCAAATCAAAGAAAAGTAAAGTATATCAGACAGGATTTTACACTGTTCTAAACAAGATTAATGACTGGAGCTACATTTTGTTACAATTCATGTTAAGTAAATATTAATTGTTAATAGTAAATCATAGTCTTGAAAAGTTGAAGAAATGTTTTCAGGTTTGGATATAAGTTTACTCCTTGCCTGCATCTTGAGCGTGTCTAGAACAGAAAATATAAATTAGGACACACAGCAGGGTCTGTGGGTGTAGTTGAGATGGGACAAGGTGGTGGCTGCTGAATGCGACAGGTGATAGAGACACATGGCAATAAATGTGTTCTTTGATCTTTCTCCAGGCTCTTCCTTCGACAAAAGCTCCACCACATGGGTGTCTTTGGCCCGCGTCGCTGCTCTGTGCAACCGTGCTGTGTTCAAAGCTGGCCAGGAATCTTTGCCCATCCTGAAGCGTGAGGTCGCCGGCGACGCCTCAGAGTCCGCCCTGCTGAAGTGTATCGAGCTGTCCTGTGGCTCCGTCAAAGCCATGAGGGACAAGAACAAGAAAGTGGCCGAGATCCCCTTCAACTCCACCAACAAGTACCAGGTTTGTCCCCTCTGTTTACTCATGCAACTAACAAATAATGATCCACAAAGACTTCTTCAGTGGTTTTAATCACTAACACTAAAATATGTTTCCATCAGCTCTCAATTCACGAAGCGGAAGATGAAAATGACAACCGCTACCTGCTGGTGATGAAGGGAGCTCCAGAGAGGATCCTCGACCGCTGCTCCACCATCATGGTGCAGGGCAAGGAGCAGCCCATGGACGATGAGATGAAAGAGGCTTTCCAGAACGCATATCTGGAACTGGGAGGACTGGGAGAGAGAGTGCTGGGTAAGAATGAAAGAAGATAGGAAAACAGTGGTAATTTAACAAAAGGTCATGATTTGGAATCAGTATTAGTAGTTTATCTGTTTGTACAACTCATTTGTTCTCCTTCGTCACTGATTCCTGCAGGTTTCTGCCACCTGTTCCTGCCAGAGGACAAATATCCCAAAGGTTTCGCCTTCGACACAGATGATGTCAACTTCCAGACAGACAACCTTTGCTTTGTGGGCCTCATGTCCATGATTGACCCTCCCCGCGCTGCCGTGCCTGATGCCGTGGGCAAATGCCGCTCTGCTGGCATCAAGGTGGGCGCCTTTCAAAGCTGGCATTTAGGCCGAACACAGCACCCACCTGAATATGAGACACCTGTGTGTGACTGAATTTTTAGGATGAAATGTCCTTTTCTCTTTTCTTATACTTCTTCTTTTACATTCTCTGTTCCAATCCTTTCATTCTTCTTCTCATTCTTTTGCGTCTATCCTACCTGTTGGCTAAAGCTGTAATGATTAGTCGATTAGTGGTCAACTAATAAATTAATTGCCAGCTATTTTGATAATTGATTAATCGTCAATTTTCTGGTTTCATTTGTCCTCTATGACAGTAAACTAAAAATCTTTGGACAAAACGAGACTTTTGAGGATGTCAGTAGGTGCGTTTACATGGACACAAATATTCCAGTTTTATTCGGTTTAAAAGCCCAAACCGAATAAAACTACTCCATATAAACACCTCAATCGGAAGGAACATGCCCAAACCGAATGAAATTTCATTCGGTTTGAGAGAGGTGGATAATCCTTTCTTTAAACCGAAAGAAGTGTCATGTAAACACTCGATCGGTTTGTCGTGCAGCTGCGCCGTTACCGCGCATGCTCTGTGATGACGTATCTCCCTCTCCCTCTCTCTCGTCATGGGAACCACAATGACTGACAGGCTTCTCAGCCTCTAACTGTATGCCACCTTCATGAACGTAGGAAAACACAGAACAACATAAAAGATCGCTATCACATCCCATCACACATGCACTGAACTTCGCAACAGCTGATCCGCGCTACCTCCACACACGCACACACGGACAGAGAGAGAGGGAGACAGATGTGTTATTTTATTGACAGTTGTGTC
>JAJHUR010082379.1:10381-27710 GCA_027495735.1 Lutjanus campechanus
TGACTGAATTTTTAGGATGAAATGTCCTTTTCTCTTTTCTTATACTTCTTCTTTTACATTCTCTGTTCCAATCCTTTCATTCTTCTCATTCTTTTGCGTCTATCCTACCTGTTGGCTAAAGCTGTAATGATTAGTCGATTAGTGGTCAACTAATAAATGAATTGCCAGCTATTTTGATAATTGATTAATCGTCAATTTTCTGGTTTCATTTGTCCTCTATGACAGTAAACTAAAAATCTTTGGACAAAACGAGACTTTTGAGGATGTCACTGTGAGCTCTGAGAAACTGCGATCAACATTTTTCACAATCTGACATTTCATGGACCAAATAAGTGTTGATTAATCAAGAAAATGGACAATATAAGAGACAACACAGGTCATAAACCCTGCCCCCCCCCCATTTTAATAGGCAGGACACGGGCTAAACTAAAGACTCAAAGTACACGTCAAATACATTGTTCTCAAAGATGGTTTCTGACATTTTTGGTAGTTATTATCACATTGATGTATGTCCAATGTTCTTTTTTTTTTTGACAGTTAGATTTAATTAGTTATTGATACTATAAAAAGCTCTGCTCACGATTGGATGGGCAGAAACTCAAAAGTCTGGCTCCAGCGCTGATCACTACTGCACAGACTCCAGACTCCAAATGATGTCACCAGCACAAGATGGCAGCACTCGTATCCAGGATATTTTGGCTTCAGTTTTGTGCAGTGGGAAGAAGAGGAACTGCGGCGTCCATCTTTATTTATGTCAGTGGTTGCAGCCTGACTGGTGGCCTTTTCTCCTCTTAACTTCCTCATCATCTTCCTCCTCCTATATTTCAGGTTATCATGGTGACTGGTGACCACCCAATCACAGCCAAGGCCATTGCTAAGGGTGTGGGCATCATCTCAGAGGGCAACGAGACAGTGGAAGACATCGCTGCACGCCTCAACATCCCCGTCAGCCAAGTAAACCCCAGGTGAGACAGAAAATGTGTAGTCCCAGCACTGCAGGGTAGAAGTGGCACTTTTTCCACCATTTCTATACAGTATGTGCTCACTTTCACTGTGTATGACAGTAGCTTTTAGAATTTGTTATACAGAGGTGTACAAGAGTGTTTTTTCTGTATCTGTGTTGTGTAGGGATGCCAAGGCCTGTGTGATCCACGGCACAGATCTGAAAGACCTCTCTCAGGACCAGATGGACGATATTTTGAGGAACCACACAGAGATCGTCTTTGCCAGAACCTCCCCACAGCAGAAACTTATCATTGTAGAAGGCTGCCAGAGACAGGTACCTTTACTGTACATACACACACAATCATACACATGAACACACAGCTTAAGGTACATATGCACCTGCAAACAAGCGCAAAAAATAAGTTGTTTTTATTGGGAATGAAAACCCAAAACTACGTGTCCTCCTCCTCTGTCTGTCAGGGAGCCATCGTGGCTGTGACAGGTGATGGTGTGAATGACTCTCCCGCCCTGAAGAAGGCTGATATCGGTGTTGCCATGGGAATCTCTGGCTCAGACGTGTCCAAACAGGCCGCTGACATGATCCTGCTGGACGACAACTTTGCCTCCATCGTCACTGGAGTAGAGGAAGGTAAGAGATCAACAAAGGAAAGGAAAGTGAGGGCTATGAAGAGGAAAAGACTTGGAGGGCTCAAGTTCAAGTCACACATAAGATACATGAATAAGTGTCATAAATGGCTAAATGATGCTGGTGACAGTTACTACTGATAGATAGCTTATGTAGATTGAGTGTGAGGCTGCAACAACAGACTGTCGTCTCTGACTAAATCTCAGTTTAGCTTAGATAAACAGTTGTCTATTAACAGGTTGGTTATTTGCAGAAAACAGAGTGATGGCTGACTGATCGACCTTAATTTATTAAGGTATCACAAACATTCAAGTTCAGGCAATGTCACAAAATAATTATTTATAAAAAATAGTATTAATTGACTATAAAACATCAAATTAATGCACAGAAACTTGTCAAAACCCTAATCCAAACACGCTTTGCATATGTGCCTGTCTGATGCATCCTTGCTTACTGAGGCATTTATTTATTCAAACTCCACCTCCATCCTTACAGGCCGTCTGATCTTCGACAACTTGAAGAAGTCCATTGCGTACACTCTGACCAGCAACATCCCAGAGATCACCCCCTTCCTATTCTTCATCCTGGTCAACATCCCACTGCCTCTGGGCACCATCACCATCCTCTGCATCGACCTGGGAACAGACATGGTGAGGGACACACACGTACAAACATACTGTAGTGTAATTGCAGCTCTAACGTGTTTATGTCCAGTCAGGCGATAAAAATGCAGAAACCGATGTGTGAATCCACTCACTGGTGGCCCAACACGTTCACTTCTTTTACATGCTTGATCTTTGAACATGCACAGAGAACCAGTGGAGCTCAGCTGTACACGACATATGAACTGTATAAATTCATGTCAGACGGGTACTCAGGTGGCAAAATATTTACAGTAATGTCAGAGTAAACACACACAGATGTTCAGTCAGGTGAGAATGCTCACTTTGGCTGCATAAATAGCAAAACATGATTGGAAGTAGAGTGAGAGTCACAATGCCATTTTTAACCTTTGTTACAATACTAACACTACAATACTGTATAGATTTATTATTATATGGTAGAATTGTAGGGTTATAGGGTTAATAAAGTCTGAACAGAGTTGAGGTCTTGAATGAGCACTTAGATTATTTTTTTCTAGCTTTGGTACTTTGGATACAATAGTTAGCAGATATTGTATTGTTTTAAACACATCGTATTGAAAAAGTATCAAAGTATCCATATTTTTTGACAACCTTAATTGGAAGAAGTGAATATTTAGGATCTGGCAGATACTGAACATTATTTGTTTTGAATTTAATGAAATAGAACCAATGATACTGACCACAATTTAGGAATTAATTTGCAAGAGTTAAAGAGGATTGTGGAAGGTTGTCTGCAGGTTGCGACAACACTGCATTGTGTTGTGGTGCACAATCTGTCCCTGGGCGCTGGCATGTCTGGTTAAACTGAAATTTATTCCTGTTTAGAATCCAATTAGAGCGAAATGCTGTCAAAGCAGCTGAATTTTATCTTCGCAATAACCCACCACTCTCCAGTCAGGTGCAGTGCAGACTCACCGTAAACTTGAAACTAACCTAAAACATGTAAATGAAATAAAATACAATGCAATAAAAATAAAACGCACTTCTAACTAGACGGTTCATCTGCTCTCATGATAATGTGAACAAATAAATTGTTCTGTGCACTTAAATCAACATTAGAACTTAGAATTATCACATCATAATCATGTAGCTTTAAATACAAAACTCTGCCAGTCAATTTCAGTGCAGACTGACACGAGACCAAAAATGAAGCTGCAAGTCTGCTAACAAACAGTAGAGGGTGCAGTGACAAAAACTAAAATTGTACTCCTAACACCAAGAAGGGTCAACTTTGAAAACAGCAGAACAAGTGAAGGATTTGGGTGAATTTAATACATATTGCAAAAGAAAACATATCATAAAAATGAATATTACATTATTTCTTGTCATTTCTTCTATTCATTACATATTTTAAAATTCTCAGTCACAAGTCATATTCCCTGTTTACCACATTTATTACCTAGAATCTCCATTATAACTAAACATACACTCTGAGTATTACAGTGCAAAACAATGTGCCAAAAAAGTATGTCCAGAAAATGAACACTAGGTGGCAGTGTAGGACCAGTCCAATTTTCATGCTTGGACCTCAGAGCATTTCAGAATAAACCAAAATATACCCAGAAACAAATGATATCGCTGCATCCAAAAGCCAGCTGCAGACACATGAAATCAGAAATAAAACCTCCGTGTTTCTCCCTCCTCTGTCAGGTACCAGCCATCTCTCTCGCCTATGAAGCAGCAGAGAGTGACATCATGAAACGTCAGCCCAGGAACCCACTGAGGGACAAACTGGTCAACGAGAGGCTCATCAGCATCGCCTACGGACAGATTGGTAGGTGTTATGGTTGTTTTTCAACATGCAGTACCTGCAGGTTCCCAACCCGGTGCAGGACTCTACTCCAAATTTGTCCCATGAACAAAATGTGTTTTGTTTATAACACGCTGCCTTTCGCTGGTCCTGCAAAACTCTACAGATGAAAACTGTAGAGTTGGTACCTTTTACTGGAGTCCCTCATATATTGTGGTGTTTTTAACAAGCACAAATTAAAACAAATAGAAAACAATGATACTGTATGAAGTCATTAGGAACAAACTCATTGAAAAAGTGCCATGATAGAATAAAGCAGCTGTGGGATATGACAAAAAGTTTCTACCTCTGGTGTTTGTGTGTACCCCAGTCGGTAGTATCAAGGATATCATCACATCATGATGTGAAGTGATTCTTATGACTGTACAGGATTTTACTTTGTCTGATAATTCCACTCAGTGAGTGATCAAACTGTGTCTGCAGGTATGATCCAGGCTCTTGGCGGCTTCTTCGCCTATTTTGTCATCATGGCTGAAAACGGTTTTCTGCCGTCTGAGCTCGTCGGCATCCGGCTCAACTGGGACGATCGCTCCACCAACGACCTGGAGGACAGCTACGGCCAGCAATGGGTATGAACGAAATGACAATTTCAGTTTTCTCCTGCTTCAGTTATATAATGGAGCCATGTTTGAATAACCTGATTTCTCATCTCTCTCTTGCATGTTGTGTTATTATACCAGGTTACTCATACAATTAATTTATCGGGCAACTCAATCTGTGTGTTTTTCGGGGTTTTTCCAATAGGGACTCAGCCGTTAGCATAAAATGGTGACAGGTTACAGCACTGATACCCTCCCCTCACCTCCCTCAACATACGTACTTCAACCATCATTTGAATGATCAGATGTGAATACACAAGGAACACTACTGAACACTGCAGAATGATATTAAAACCTTAAAAACACTTTAAAAAAAATAGTGGACCCGCCTTTTAATAGCTGTAATCTTTTAATGTTAAAAAAAAACACTGGTATAAAGAGAAACTTATGACAGAAGACACCACTAATACATTCTGTTTCTCTCTCCGTACAGACCTACGAGCAGCGTAAGATTGTGGAGTTTACTTGCCACACAGCCTTCTTCGTCAGTATCGTGGTGGTGCAGTGGGCAGATGTCATCATCTGCAAGACCAGACGTAACTCTGTGTTCCAGCAGGGCATGAAGTAAGTAAAAACATTATACAGAAATGTGTTTATCTGAAGAATGCTCCTCAGCTGAGTCATGGAATTTTATTTGTTAGACAGGTAAAAAATCTACAATGTAGCTAATGATGGTCAAAGCTAATATTTACTTATTTTAAAGAAGAAAAAAAGAGGAAAAAATGGGGATGAGGTGATGATGAGGCGTTGCTTCCATTGTTGCTGTTTCCCTCATCTGCCACAAGATGTCACTCTGTTCTGCAGGCCGCATTTACAAACAAACCCAGACACTGGTGCTGCTGCAGCTGCTCTCAAATTCTGCCTGCAAGAAATCAACTTTGAAGCCATTTTATGATCCAAAAGTAGGCGTATGATAGTAACTGCTGGAGGAGCACACTAGACACCAAGGTTTTTTTCAGTGGCAGGGGGAATTGTTAAATTTTCCCTCATTCATTATCTTTTAGTCAGCGTTTTCTTACTATTTTCACATCTGTGACTCTCACCTTGTCTGCCTCTATCACTTGTCTCTCTGCCGTGTGTGTCCTGTGATTAACCCTCTTCTTTCTGCATTTATTGTCTGACAGGAACAAGATTTTGATCTTTGGCCTGTTTGAGGAAACAGCTCTGGCTGCTTTCCTGTCCTACTGCCCGGGCATGGACGTGGCACTACGGATGTACCCACTCAAGTAAGTACCATCATCACAGTGCCATGATATGAAGCCTCCATGTTTAATTTCAGGGGTAAATGAATTCTGGATGACTGTGTTAATGTATTTTATGCCACATTGCAGTCCCCATTTTGCTTAGTATGTTTGTATGGCCCAGTATCATATATGAAGACTCAGTGGGCTTTCAGCAAAGATCACAGACTTTATTAGTCCGTAATAAACAAAATACTGTTTACTTCTAATAGAGTTAATGAGTACTTGATGAGGACTGTGTTCCTCATTAATATCTCCCAGTTTTGACCCAAACACTGCTCTTACTCTCTGTCATTCTCTCTGTTCTCTCTCAGGCCCAGTTGGTGGTTCTGTGCATTCCCGTACAGTTTCCTCATCTTTGTTTACGATGAGATCCGAAAACTCATCCTTCGCCGAAACCCAGGAGGTAAGATACCACAAACGCACTCATCCACACATACTGTGTACATGTAGTCGTTTCAGCTGCACAGTAGTTTCAGTTTCTTGTATAGAAAACACAGCAAGTTAAAGCAAATCAAGTTTTATTCACGTCATCAGGCTGCTAATAAACTGCAGTACACATACTTACTTTGTTGAGGGTGCTCTGCTCGATCAGTCACTAATCATTATCGGCCAGCTTCTGTTCTAAATAGTTTGATCAGTGGTCTCTATAAAGGCCGATCGGAAGAGCCAATCAGATGACGAAGCAGCGGCGTCCAAAATAAACACCCGCCAAGTGTCAAATGTGGGTAGATTTTTTTATTTGAGTAAATCTCTGAAGGCTGTCTGCCACACAGGGACAGGACAGATTTTAAAAAATTCTTTTAGCAAATCTTATCAAATTGTTCTCAGGAAAATCAGCCTCTTGTACAACAGATCCCTGAGTACCTCTGTGTAAAACATATAAAAGGAGGAGGAACATTCATATTTTGTTGATTTTGGAGGCAGCTGTGGACAAAAAAGCAGTAGTGTTTCCAATATAATAATCACAAAATATTTTTAACTGCCAAACATACCACTCACCGCAACCTTGTCTGGGAAAGTGAACACAGGCTTGAGGATCATCACTATTAAACTTAGCATGTTACAACCATTTAAAAAAATCTTGCAGTAGCTTTGAATTAATAAGTAATGCTATACAATAAATGAAAGGCTTTATGTAGACCCCATGATCGGTATCAGTTGATACTGCCTCCAGCAACTAGTGATCAGCCCCGAAAATCCTGATCAGAGCACCCTTAACATTTTAGTTCTGTTACATTCATTTTATTACATGCCACTATGGATCTTTAAATTTTGGAAAATGTAGTGGAAAAACTTTCCAGTACTCCTACATGACATAGATTACAGATTAATCATTTATATTTTTAGAACCACTTCATCAGGTCATAACTTTTTAGGATACTGTGCAGGGTAATATCATTCAGTGTTTAATAATATTTTGTTCTGATGTCAATGACTAAATGAAATCATTTGGGGTAACTCTCCTCTCTTTCTCTTTTTTTCTTGTTTCCCTCTTTTTTCCTTCTCTTCTCTTCTCTACTTTGCAGGCTGGGTGGAAAAAGAGACATACTATTAAATTATCAAAACATCATTTACTTCTCACCCCTGTCCTCCCCTGAACTCATCCCTCCTTCTCTATCTTTCCCTCTCTTTCTCTCCCCTCCTTCCCCTCATCCCTCCATCCCTCCTCCCCTGTCAGCATCCTCAAACTGTACAAGAAAACAATGTTTACTTCTCCTCTCCATCCTGCCATCCTCATCCCCCTAAAGAAACAAAAAAAAAAAAATCAAACGCCAAGATGATGAGAGGACCAACGACGGAGGAGGAGAGGATGGTGGTAAATCTTGCCCGTTCTCTCTGTCCCTCTGTCCCCTTCTTTTCTATCCAAAGTCTCTACAGCACTAGTCTGCCAGTAACACTGTTGTGCCGATGCTATTTACTGCACTGTTAGCTGCAGCCACTCTTCATACGTGTGCTCAATAAAATTAACAATTAAAAAACAAAAACCTGACTGTTCCACTGCGATCACGATGCCAGGCAGAATAACAACATGGCAGCTCCCGTCTAGACTTTGAACTGGCGATTTGAGCGTGTGGGGTGGCGTCAGTTTTTTGTTTGTTTTTGAGAAAGGCCGCCCGGATCCAGCTCTTCAATCACTGCCATTTCCTACCATTCACCTACTACGACTTCTCCCCCTTCTGCCCTCCTTTTCTCTCTTTGTATTTCTATTTACTCACTGCCAATCTTCTACTGCCGTTCTGTTCGTAAAAAAGTTTGTTTTCTTTTATTTTTTAAGTTTTGGAGTGGGTCTGAGAGCTGCTTGTTTTCATTCAGACATGACAAAGCACACTGTCTCTCCCTCCTCTTCCTCTCTTCTTCCTCTCACACTCCTCCTTTACCTGCCTCCCCCTTCCTCCTCCTCCTCACCCTGCCTGTCGATCTGTCCCTGTTTGTCTGTCTGTTTGTGAACACCGTGCAAAAACCCTCCGTCCTCGTAATCCTCTGCCCACCTTCACTACCTGCCTCCTCTTATTCTCCCCCACCCCCTCGCCCTGCCCGCAACCGCCCCCTCCCTCAACCCCCACCCAACCTCACCCCTGTTAAAAAAAAAATACAATCTTTCTGTGTCCTCGGAAAAAGAGATTTCTCTCCAATTTCATTATTTAAATCAGTTGAAATATGGAATAAGGCACTGTACCTTAACATGCGAAAACAGCAGCAAAAAGAAAAGAAGAAGAAATGAAATAAAACGAGAAGGATCTCTCTTTTTTCAGCTTGGTCTCGAGTTTGTTTTTGTGTGGAGTTTTGTCAGAAAATGGAAATAAATGCTGTGACCAACTCTTATTTATGGCAGTAGTGTCAAGTCATCTGTTTTCTACCTTGAGAGTTTCACCATGTCAAAGGGAATGTTAACACATTAAAGAAGTACTGCACACTTAAATGTGTTTTTGAGCTTTAAAGTAAATTATTATTTCTGTACGGTGATAAAATACATGAAGGCTGGTGTTAATATTGATGCTTTGTAGAGTCTGTGTAGAGGAAAATTCAGATTTTATTTCTAAACACATTATACATGTTAGATATTATAAATATTAACTGCAAATGTGAAAAGACTGACATTCATTTGAGATTTAAAAAAAAACTTTGTTCTTAACTAAAATTTTGAAGCTGTAATATGGAACTTTTCTGCATTAAAATGTCTAAAAATGGCAGACATTTATTTTGTTTACTTGTGAACCCACATTATCACAATAGTTTCCAGCAGTGTTCAAACACTGTAATATTTTGAATAAATAATGTAATTCTCCATGTTTGACCATTGGAAGCTATTGGGATAATGTAAGTACACAGCTCAACAAATCATATAAGATATGTCTGGTGTTTTTAGGCATTTTAATGGAGAAATATTACATGTTATAGCTTTGGACAAAAAGTCCTGGAAGTGCTCCGAACAAATGGGAATTCCATAACAACTGGGCCACTCCCTCTGAACAAGAATAGGGAATGGAAACGTGAACATTCTGAGGTGGTGCCGCCATCTTTGGAGGATAGCATACATACTGTAATTGTCATCATCAGCAAGTGATTTGTCACCTGTCAAATATTGATCATGAGAAATGCATAAAGTCCATGTGAAATGTGAAAGACAAATGCCAATTAAGAGAAGCTCTCAACAGAGGCAAAGAGTTGCTACATTTCAAAACTGAAGTTAGTTAATTATATTGATACTAATTGGGAGACAGAGTCTGCTGTAGCCAGACAGATTATCTTCACATCACTGTGTCAGTGCCGGAGAGACACACGGTCAAAGGTCAAAGTAAGGATGTTCAGCTTAACAACATGGGATCAGAGACAGAGAGAAGGAGAGCGCGCAGATCTGATCAAAGGTATGTTAATGTTAAATACACCTTAAATTTGTGTAAAGTTGAAACAATGCTTACAAATGCAAACATCATCCCCTTCATCAGCTGCCACCCGAACCATTCAGCGTCTCTTTGTAATGTTGAGCCTGTTGAGCTTTTCTGATGTCCTGAGAGACACCCTGTCTGCAGCCTCCGGGGGGAAAACAGAGTCTCGAGTTGAACAAAAGAACCAGGACAATATTAGGACGTCCTCATGTAGCACAGGCACTAAAAGCAGTAAAGAAATAATGCTGCATTATAAATCTTCTTTATGTCACATACAGGTTCATCACCCTACTGGTTTTGGAATACATCAAAGATAATTTCATACCCTGCTCATCGCTCTGACTCAAGAAAGTTTACAACAGATTGTACAAGAATAAACTTTAAGAAGATGGTCCTGAAATACACAGCAATAAAAAACATCACTTCAACCAAGAGAAAATACACCTTCCATGTTAACCAGCTGTTAACTTCTTTTAAAAAATGATGTAAAGATTTAAAATCATTCAAGAAATTTAAACTAGCATGCAACAGATGATAAGATGTGGAACATTTACAACAATGTCTAAATGTGTGCAGTTTGTGCAAAGATGGCGCCCATTCAGTCCATTGAGACTTCATCACCTGGTCCGTAACCAAAAAAGTTTTCTAGCTCCCAGTCTTACTTCCTGGTTATACAGCCCACTGAATATGCACAGAAGTGTTTCCCCCTCCTCGCCCCCACCTGCAAGTTCTCGCTTGGCCTGTAGACTTTACATTGTCATGATGTCACAGATTTTTAAGTCACTAATATAAAACCTCCATAGATAAAAATTTATTGTAGAAAGAGTCATAATTGAGTTCGAGGTATCCTGTTTACAGATGTCTCTTTTATAATGTTGGCTTATGGGGGGAAATGTTTTTTGGGCAACAGGGGAATTTTCTGCTGCAATACCGCGAGCGGCCACTGGGGGGGAAATGGAAGCAGAGCTGAGCAGCAATATCCTGTCTAGGTTCTGTTATACATCCATGATAAAAAACAGCTTGTCTTAAGGTAAGGAAAACACAACAAATTCTCACAAGTTCAGGTGATTGTGCAAAAATTGAAACATAAATATGAATATTATATTCCAGTCCTGCCATACTCTGACAATAGATCCCTGTAATTCTTACAAACTGGACCATTGTCTCAAAATGTCTGTTGAGGCAGGACTTAAACAACCAGTGTGTAAGATTTACTGGCATCTAGTATTGAGCACCTCCCCTCACTCTCTCTTTCTAACTATGTAGTAGAACCAAAGATGCAACAAAACTCACAAAAATCCCCCACAAAAGGTCGTATCAAGAGCCAGAGCAGCATGGTGGACTCCATAGAACAGGACCCGCTCCCGTGGTACATATAAATATCTAAATGAATTTAATGAAAGTACAAAGATTCTTAATTTCAGGTGATTACACACTGATGAAAACATACTTAAGGACTATTTATTATTTTCCCTTCCTGCTGTATTCTGCCAGTAAATACCAGCTAAATCTTACACACCGGACTAGTTATCGATTATCGATTTACATGCAGACCAGAAGAGCCTAAGTTTACATTTTCTCATTTAAAACTTGCACAACAAATGCAGAACTGTACATAGTAGGGATCGACCAATATGGCTGATTCTGATACCGATTATTAGTACTCAAGGAAAACAAAAGATGATGTTTGGAACAGATTTAGATTTGCAGGAAAAATGTCAAAATTTAGAATAACCAGCGGTGTAGTATAACTGAGTGCATTTACTCAAGTACTGTACATAAAGATAATTTTGAGGTACTTTACTCGAGTATTTTGATTTTCTGCTACTTTATACTTCCACTGCTACATTTTGGAGGCAAAAATTATGCTTTTTAACCCACTACATTTATTTGATGATTTTAGTTACTGTTTACTTTCTGTGATTTCAGATTATTAATTCAAAATATAAATCAACTGATGGATTGTGTAGATTATATATTAAACTACCCAGCAGTTAATAAAGTGGTTAAAATGAGCTCTTCCTTTACCAGCTGCAACATTAAAGTGATAAATTAATGATTAATCGATTTTCAATTTCAATTTTTAATTTTTGCTGATACGGCAAAAAACAACGATTTAAATCATTTAAAAAATGATGAATAATGGATCTGATTATCAGCCGATTATCAGTCTGATCTGATCATTTCTGAGCTTAATTGTTTTAATTTGAAGTTATACAGCCAATGGAAAACAATTGAGTTTTTTTTTAATCATTTGCACTCTGTTTTTCATGTTTTTATTATTTCAGGTATACTAAATGTAGCTTATTAGTGACCTTTTTAAATTTTCACCCCTTTCAAAATCAAGTACAAATTTATCAGTAATGAATGTTTAGGTCGTATTTAGAAACAGACTCAGTTTGGGTTCAATAGTTTTGTGCTTCTACTTGTGAACAGATGAGTCTGTGTGTGTGTGTGTGTGTGTGTGTGTTTGTGTGTGTGTCTGTACACACACACACAGAGTGACTGAGAGCTACGGTGTCCATGTTTCATGAATACTATTACAAGCCTCACAGCGCAAATGAGTGCTCCTGCCCACTTGACACACACACACACACACACACACACACACACACACACACACACACACTCTTCTAACCCAGGGATATAGGTCACCTCTTTTGTGAGTTCATTGTTTTTCCGTCTTGTGTTCCGTTGTGTCAGGAGTTTCATTCAGCCCACAGTATCGTGATTTCTTCCTGTTGTTCTTCACTGCTAACCGCTCGTCTCCTACACAGATTATATATCACCAGGTTAATGATATTAACACTGAATGTGCTCTACAGGCCGTCTGCTTTGGATGGTAGCTGTGTTCATGTATGTACTCCATGTACAATACAGAATACTGTGTCGTATCCAAACACTGATAAAAAAAAACAAACTGACAGTTAAACAGAAGAACAGCACACTGATGTAGAAAAGGTTATGCAACATGCTGATTACTAAACAAATATCCGATAGAACTAAACAAACTGAACCTTGTACTGGACTTGTTCCAATAACTGTCCACAGGAAACTTCTGGTTCACACTGTGTGTATAAAGAAATAAATTATTGTCTTGTATTGTTATAGATTAGAAGTTATTTTAAGACAAAACACATTTACTATTCAGAGCAAGTCAAAACATGACAACAACTCAGAGGTGTGTTTGTTCTCAGTCAAGATCTGGCAACATATGAAAATTAGACACATCTGATCCCAGAGGACAGAAAGTGTCACCTGTGTGATTTATAGAGGTGTGAGAGTGAAATGCATGAGCATGGCATGACAGTCACGTGTAAATGTAGAATTGTAGTTGTTTTTATTTATTTATTGATGTAGTTTTTTCAGTTTATTTAAGAGGGAGAATATATAAACATTAGGAAATAGGATCTAATTCAACAGACGTGTGCAGCACGTATAGCTTAAGCTAATCTGTGGTAATCACTGCTTATACTATATATTAAATTCAGTTTAAAACAACAGAACAACAAAACATTCTGTGAACAATTGTATATGCGTGTGTCAGTGTGTGTATCATTCATCACTGTGTTTACACTGACACAGGTGCAAAAGTATGTGAGAGTGTTTATGTATATGCAGATAAAGTACACTTAATCCAATACTGCCCTAAAGTACAAGGGCAAAGTTACTTGCTACTTTTCAGATTTTATGATTTTATAAAATAAAATATTCTGTTTATATTCTAATATTATGTTTATAAATATGCACCCGACACATTAGGTTACATCCCACCAGTGTAAATACAGTGTAAATAACTTCCTGTGTATCTATAGATACAAATGAAAACGTATAAAGAGGGAACAAAATTACATTTAGGGGCACCAAGAACTGTCTTACACTCAATATATGATATCAAACCGTCTTGAATAATAATTACAGGGTAGTAGGTACCAGCAGACTTCACCTCCTTTCATTATGAAATGGAACCAAACTGTGTGTGTGACACATAAACTTCAGGTAAACAAAAACAAAACAACTTAATGAAACTTAAATATAACCTGTAACTTCACTGTAATTACAGAGAGTAGGTGATGAACAATAGACAGCTTTATTTTACAGCCCTGTATTTCATCATCATTTTACAAACATTAGAGTAGTTCATTACTTTTTCTTAGTTATAAAGGCACACCCTTCCTGTCAGCCGAATGTTTTGTTTCCTAGCAACAGTAATGTAAAAAACAAAACAAACAAAAAAAAAACATTATTAATAATAATAAGTACTCCATATTTAAAAACTTTTCTACTGTGATTTTCTAAAGTAATTTTTGTAAATATATCATTATTTTTAAAAGAATAATCACTGGTGGGTAGTTACAAGTTACAAGCCGAACTATTTTCTAAAGCAACCAGTCCTTCCATGTTTATTTTTTAAAAATTTACTTTTACTCTCTATTCATGTGTATTTTTGAGCTGCTTTTTACTGCACTACATTTGACATTTCTATCCTTGATACAACTAGTCTGTTGGTGAAAATGTAATAAATTAACTGACATTAGTTAAGATCATATTTTATGTGTAATGTTAATCTTTAATGTTACTGACATTATTATAACTTATATTGTAGCTAGTGGTCTGATGGGCTGTTAAAGTGGTCATTTACAGGCTGTAATCTAAAGCAGTTGTTCTCAACCTCGGGGTCAGGACCCCCAAGGGGTTGCAAGATCATTTTTGAGGGTCGCCAGATGGTTGTCGAGAATAAAATGAAATCGAATAAAGTAAAATAACAATACAGCTGGCCTTGAGAAATGTAACAGCCGCCTCACTAGTGGCTAAAACGATAAAACACCACAAAAATGGCAATTACCAGCATAAACCATGTGAACAGAAGTCATACAAGTTTAACAAACAGAGTCAAGTATTGTAGGCATGATGGGAAATGAAGGCTTTTAGACAGAGGAATGGATTTTACATGACATCACCTCTACCACTGATTTAATGTGACTTTAGTAGCTCTCATGTGTTAAACAGAAATTCCTGAACAGGCTTGGGCAGAGGGGTGGGGGGTCTCAAACGGCAGCCTGATTTTTTCCGGGAGGGGGGTCGTGGCTCGCAAAGATAGAAAATCACCCCTGTAAACCCTTACCTGTTAATACGCCTGCACCTTTACAGAAGTAGATTTTTCACTTTTAACAGTTTCACTACTTTTTAGAGATGCAAGAAAAAAAGGAACAAGATTTGTAGGTCAGCGCATCTCTGCAGCACTAAAGTACTTCATTATAATGAGGGTGCGACATTAACCACGGCCCAATGCCACAAAAAGTTAGCCTGCGACCACCAAATATTCCATGTAGGTTACGCGAGGAGTCCACCTTGTTTTATCCCTTTGCCGCGAACCTTTGCCAACACGAGTTACAGTTCCACAAACATCCTGATTGCTTTACGCCCTTTAGTTCAACATTCTTTGAAAACAGCTAACAGCTACCGATATGTGGAGGCTTCTGAAGTCTGGGTTTACTAAGTCTACTGCTTACACAATTCTTACAGACGAACCAGAAACACAGAAGGCGGACTATAAAAAGGAACAGCAATGGAAATATAGGAGTGAAAAGAAGAAGGAGTTTAAGTGACCAGAAGATGACACATCTAAAGACGTAATGTAGGCGCCAGTCCAGCTCATTTTTCATTAGAAAACAGGAACAGGAAACACCACCTCACAAGTATAGGAAAAGTTGTGCAACACAAGTGTCACAGTTATGCCTGTTAAGTTACATTAACATGCCTTTGTTTTTACATAAGTTTAAATTTTGGGCCATCAAAAATGTACTTTGGCCACCAAATTTAGAGGCTTGGTGGCCTGTGGAGCCAGTGCTTAAAGGGGCAGTTCACCCCAAAATCAATAATGCCTGTAGTGCTATTTATCCATCTAGACTGTTTCTGTGTGAGTTGCAGAGTTTTGGAGATATCAGCTGTACATGTCAGCAGTGTCTTCTTCCATAAATCATGACTCATTTACCTCAGATAATCCACAGACGTTGTCGTGAGCAGTTTCATGTAGGAACTATTTCTTTTTATGATGAAATCTATCAGAACTACTTTCCTTCTACTAGAAAGAAAGTAGTTCCTACATTAAACTGCTTATCTTGAGTAACCCGATCATTTCTGGAAAGAGACGGTGCTGTTGAGTTTTTGTGTGAGTTTTTTTGGCACTTTGAGGTCCACAAGCTGATTGCCATCTAGTTCCATTATGTTCAAGAGAAGACAGACATCTTTACGACGGTATCTCCAAATCTCAGCAACTCACATTAAAGCCATCTAGTTAGACAAACAGCTCTGCAGGCCAGAGGAAAAATATCTATTTTTTACAACTTTAAAACTGTTAACATCAGTCCCTGATAGTGCTGTTTTGTCGCATTTTTCCTTTATCAAAAAATTGTGATTTGCGCTTGCACATATTTCGATTAATTATGCAGCCCTGCTACTTTCACTTAAGTAAAGGATCTGAATACTTCTTCCACCACTGATGTGGGTTTATTTGTATAAAGTCAATCAGTTCAATTTTTACGAACCAGGCGTTTGACTTCAGTTTTTTCAGAGGCTTCCCATCAACGTCCGGTAAATGTTTTTAATTTCAAGTTCACGTCTGATAAACTGTGTTCTTCTTCTTCTTTTTTGTTCATGTGGATGCATTACCTCGTATTGTGCTGGCTTCCTTTTTTTGTTCTCTCTGCCTCTGTATGAAATGTAAGTAATGTCCTGTAAGCCCTTGTGGGCCGGGCACCCTCGGGTGTGTGACACTGGGATAAAAGTATTCAATTCATAAGGACACACACACACACACACACACACACACACACACAGAGGCAGGAATCCACTAACAAACATCTGTTAGAATAAAAAAGAGAGGAGATGCCTTATAGCGCTGCAGCTCCACTCGACTCATAATGATGCTCACACACACACACACACACACACACACACATCCCTTTCTTATCCACCATAACGACCACACTAAAACACCTTTCCTCTGACACACACACACACACACCTTCTCTCAATCTTCTACCCACTTACACTCTCAGCCCCCTCCTACTACCACCTCTTTCTTCCAAATCACACACACACACACATCTTCCCTCAATCTCCTACCCGATTACACCCGCACGCTAAAACCCCTTTTTGCACACCTCCCCGACATACACACACACACAAACACACACACACACACACCTCCTACCTTCCCTAAAACCCTTTTTCGTTTCCTCTGACACACACACACACACACACACACACACACACACACTGGCTCTCTTTTTGTCAACCACTAACCCCCTCCCCTCCCTCCATCCTCCCTCCTTCACCCCCCCCTCCTCCCAGTAATCTGGCTGGCCCGTGGCCTCCTCTCTCTCGCTCCACTGTTCTGTGTGATAGAATATCGATCGGTTTGCCTCGGCTCGGCGTGGAGCAGGAGGAGGAGGAGAGGGGGGGAGCTGTAGGGCTAAAGGGAGTGTGTGTGTGCGTGTGTGTGTGTGTGTGTGTGTGTGTGCGTGTGTGTGTGTGTGTGTGTGTGTGTGT
>JAJHUR010082380.1:0-23604 GCA_027495735.1 Lutjanus campechanus
TCATGTCATGCACCTGATATGAACATGAAGGAGTCTTTAAGCTGTCATTAAGTGTCATTCTGTCAATTGTGTCATTTTTGTGATGTACAGTTGACACTGCTTTATGTCAAAATGTCAAAAATGTCCTTGTCATGACATTAGCCCAGACAGCATAACCTGTCAATGCTGTTGTCATGTCAGCTTGACAAATAAAACTTAACTATCTAGTTCTATGTTTTAACATTATATTAAACTGTTACCATCATAAGTGAGCCATGAAATTTTTCCTTGACCTCAGGTAAAGTGGTACATTTTGGACTTGTCATAAAGATGTCATTAAGTTTTATCACACTGTCAAATGCTTTTTATCAGTGTCATGAATAATTTTCTGGCCGGACTTCAAATAAAGTGCTATCATTTACATAGTACAGTTGTACCTGATGGACAGATAACATTTAGCTAGTTTACTTGTTTTTCAGTCCACAGTCATCTGAGGTCAGTGTATTATGTTTTTATATAACTGGTGGTACTGTATTTTTATTTTCTTTTAAATATTTATCTTCATACCTGCCTTTTAATTACTATCTTTTGTATTTTTCATCTTCTATTAAGTGCATTTACTACATGGATGGATCTTTTTATCTGTATGAAACACACTGCGTATGAAATGTGCAACAGAAAACAAACTTGCCTGCTTGTTGTTGCAACAGACTGCAACCAGAATACATTAAAACTTGTTTTTAAAAGTCTTAATCATAGCTGGCAAACATGTGCACAACAAACACACATGCAAACGGTGGCCAGTTTGACAGGTTGGCTCCTGGCACCCTGGGGCTGAATCAGCTAATTAGACAGCTACCTACACCGCTAACAGAGCCAACAAGGTAACACCAGGTGCAGATAACAACAGACAGCAGTTAGGCTCCTTTAACAAAAAGTAAACCAGCTAACTGTTATTTGCTAATGATCACGTAACTCTGTGAGATAAATCAGCTTACTGTACTTTGTTGCTACAGTGGCCTTATTACATTTAATGACCTCTCTATGACAAGGCCAAATGGTAGTACTTCATTCAATTATTTATGACACCACTATAAAAGCATTTGAGAGTGTAGTAAAACTTAATGACATCTTTACGACAAGTCCAAAATATACCACTTCACTTACGGTCAAGGAAAATATTCATGACACACTTACAGTGTTCTCATGACTGCCAGTGTCAAAACCAACCATGTGTCATGTGTATAATGTGATTTTAAAACATAAAGCTAAACAGTTTATTTAAGTTTAATCGTGTCAAGTTGTCATAACAAAGAAATCTCAAGCAATGTCAACTTTGCATTAACATGACATAATTCACAGAATAACACGAAATGACAACAGTTATAAACATTCATAAAGACTTTTTTATGTTCATGACAGGTGTCATGACATGGTTATGACAGTGTAATGACAGATCGTATGCACGCACCTTCAAATAAAGTGTAACCCAAAAACTTAAAAATTCATTATTATTCACCATCATTTAATAATTATGATATATGAAATAACAATTAATCATTTTTAAATTTTAACTGGTAAAATCATCACCAAATTTTGTAAAACAAAATATATTTCTACCATTTTGGTAGAATTCTGCTGAAAGTTGATCACCAATAATATTTTAATATTTCAGCTCTATCTACATGTTTTTTCTTTTTATTCTTTTTCAGATCGGGAAGTCCAGAATATCTTCCAGACAAAGAAAACACAAAACAAGCTTCATTTTGATCATCATGCAGCAAAAAGACACACTACAGTCAAAGCTGAGAAACAGCTGCTTGTGGACAGTTATTTTATTCCATGTGAGGAAACGATCTGTGAAACGCTCAAGGAACAAAAGACCAGAAATGAGGGAACAGAATTAAAGTAATAAAATAATTTATCACAGCTCAGTTTCTGTTTGGTTTGTTGTCTAGCCTAATTTGCCGAAATGTCTGATGCAGTGTGTGAGTGAAAAAATGGTTTATGTGCATTACTATCAGTCTGTCACAACATGCAGTGATTAAATGTTTGAATGAATACGTTTAATTTAAATATCATGTATTTACCTTGTCTTAAAATTGTGCACAACCGTTACTTGCCTTGAATAAGAGCATCAAAGCCAATGAACATAAAGCAGCTGCTATCTGTGAATTGCCAAGGCGTAAAATATTTTAAATTCTTAAAATTTCTTATTAGATATGATTTTAGACGAAAGGAGTAATCAATATTTTACGTTCTCTACTTTCACTTACAACAAGTGAACATGATTCGATCAGAGGACGGTGGCTGCCAAGGGACATATTTAAGGAACCACATTCTCAGTTGCCCGCCTCTCTTGGCATAATAGCGTCAAGTTACGCGCGACAGAATCACACTTCCGGTTATGACTTTCAAAATGAGACTATGTGTGACGACTTAGCACAAGTTAAGACAAATATTAGCATTGCATTTTATTAAGAAAATAATGTATAAGATTATAAATAGGCCAGTGTTTTGTAGCAATGTGAAAAACTCACTTTCATTAATTGAACATTTTAATCAACATTATGAATAATTACATGTTAAATTTTGAAGGATGTTTTTATTTAATTTAATTGCTTAAATCAATTAACTAAATTTGCATGAAAAAAAAACCTCACAAGTTTAATTAACTTATTGGCTAACTTACTGATTTTTTTTTTAAGTTAAAAGCCTGCGTGTATGTGTCTACTTGGCTGAGGTGCACACACACATCTCCACAATCACAAAACACCTTTCATTTATGTTAAACAACATGAGAGCGTGTGTATCTAAAATTATCCTCATTAATAATGAATAAGGATTTAATGTTATAATAATAAAGCCTAATAAATATCAACAGACCTCCAATGTGCGCACAGGACGGGATCACAGCTGTCAGATCGTCTTTAACAGATGAGTCAACATGACAGCTGGAGCAGCTGGAGTGTTTGCGTCTGCGTGTTTATCCAGAAAAACAAGGATTAAACAATTATGATCTATAACATACAAAATGAACAAGACGTTATATCTGACCGCGAAAAAGAGAAAAGGGCGTGTGTACTTCTGTCAGAGCCTGATGCTAGTTGTATCCCCCGTGCGTAATTTTGCGCGTGGCTTATCAAATTTCAGAAACATTTTCTGATTCTGTTTGCTCCGTCCACAGTAGTGTTAGTGGGACGAGGAGCGAGAATTGGAGGAGGAGATGAGGATGAGGAAGAAAAGGAGAAGAAGACTGTTTACACGTGTGGCTGCTTTGGAGAAGTCCTGTGGTGATGAGTGATGAGAGCTGACTTTTTGACTGGTTTATTGCATGTTCTGCCTAAACTCGCCGGTGGAATAATAGAGGTGCAGCTGGTAGGTGTATCCCGCTGTGCGCTGCTGGCGCAAGGGGCGGGGCAGGCAGGATACCCCTGCGCCCCTGGCAAAGACGGCAAGGATGGATTTGGTTAAACCTTGAATAAATTAAATCCATCGCGCCTCACGCTTTCAACTTGCGCATTACATCAGCGTAAGATGGGGTCAAAAGAGTGATGACATCTGTAACATCTGCACATAGGCCTTAGTTTTACCCATAATGAAGCAAAACTCAGTGAGCCCCATCTTACCTGACTCCGTCTATAGTCGCTACTATAAAATTCTCCATTTTCTTTTTTTGGATTTAGCAAAGGGATACTTAAGACTAGCCACAATAGCTGCAATGATTAATTGATTATTAATCAATTATTAAATTAATGGCCAACAGTTTTGATAATTGATTAATCGGTTGAGTAATTTTTGAAGAAAAAAAAGTCTAAATTCTCTCTCTTTGAGCTTCGTAAATGTGAAATGTGTTCAGGCTTCTATACTCCTCTCTGACAGTAAACTGAATATCTTTGCGTTGTGAAGACATTTGAGGACGTCATCTTGGGCTTTGGGAAACACAAATGGACATTTTTCACCACTTTCTGACATTTTAAAACAAAAAACTGTTCATCGATTAATCGAGAAAATAATCAAGTGATTAATTGACTGTGAAAATATAAAAATTGTTGTTGGGAAAAGACCCCGGGCCTTCAGCTTCTTTTCCACCACTGGTAAAAACGCAAAGGCTGGAAAAAAATGAATATAATTACCTTGATTCAATGAAGACCTTTATTTTGAAGGCAAGGCGATACGCATCCGGTCCTGCGCGAGCGTAATTGCGATTGGCTGGACGCGCCTCTCGTCTTTTGATAAAGGATTCTTATTCGGGGCGAAGGCAGACATGGAGGAGCTGAGCGCCGTGGGAGAGCAGGTTTTTGATGCGGAATGCATTTTAAACAAACGACTCAGAAAGGTCCGAGCCGTGAAACATTGTAACTGTTGTCCGACTGATTTGTGGCGGCTGTTCTCAAACGTTCCTCGTGTTTTGGTTCTCTTGCAGGGAAAGTTGGAGTTTCTGGTGAAGTGGAGGGGATGGTCATCCAAGTAAGTACAAGTGGAGCTGCTGCTGCTGCTCAGCCCGAAACAATGAAAACAACAACAACGTGTCGCTTGTTGCTTTTAGTCAAACCCGTCTTTTTTCCCGTCAAATTTCCGGGTATAAATTGTACTATATTACTCGATATCATCACATTTTGTTCGTAGCTGCAGTTTGTTCAAATACAGCTCACCAATTCTGCCTTTTCACTTGCTTTCTTTTGTTCATAACATCTAAAATTTGGGAAGTTAGCGGAAAGCCAAAGGATTTTAGGATTTTATCCGTGTTTATGCTTTTTAATCGCTCTATTTATTCAGATGATCGTGTTTAATTAATTTTATTCCTGACTTTTGATAAGTTTTTGTGTGCAACTCGAAACAAAATTGCCAGGACTATTTAATATTTGTTTTACAACTACATTATATGATGCTGAATTGGTTACACAACCCCAATTTTAAAGTAGCTCTTCTCATTTTTTTTTTTTAATGTGCATTTATGTTGCTGCTTGTAAGGCTCCACTGTGCCTGCATTTCTTGTCACTTGCCCTTTTCTGTTCACTCCACATTGTTGCTGTAATCCACCATCAATGCACACTGTTGCCTGCCAGCTCCATGGCTTTCTGTTAGAACCACATCCTTTGTGTGTGTGTATATGTGTGTGTGTGTGTGTGTGTGTGTGGAGGGAGAGGGTGGGGGATGATTATTTCACTGGTGACTGCTGATCAGAATAGGCTATTCAACAACAAGTGATGAGGAGAGAAAGGTCATTACTCATGCATGTAGTTCAGATCACTCCAAGAATAAAACAAAGAACGTGTCAGTTTTCAGTTTGTTTCTGCCACTACACAAGTTTTTATCCTCCCAAATTTGTGCAAATAATCCACTTATATTAGACACTCGTGATACTGCTCATCTTGGGCGCCTAGATGCTTAAAAGTGGGGTAATTTGTGTCATTTCTTGCAACACAGAGCCTTCAAATCATGACCAATAAAACTGCTCTTTCACTATAAAGCCCAGTTTATATCGAAGTATTCGTTCTTCATCGTGTTCTGTACTTTCAGCAGTGAGTGGCAGATAAACGCACTCAAAGGGCAACCATTTACTGCACACTGCTGTTAAATACAGAGTACAATTAGCTGACAATTAGCCTGATCAGCCACACATACACACATTATTATACCATTAATCACACCAATAACTAACAGCCGTCAACGTCAGACGACCGGATAATATTTTAGCATTGACCCTGTGTTTCTGTAGTCGTGACAAAATGTTAAAAAAATTAATATACTACCTTTTAAAAAGTATGAAATATCAACAATTTCTAACGTGTTCATAAAAACACATTACTCTAGAAAGAGAAGATAAAAGGCATCATATGTCGACAGTCTTCTTGTCAATTCGGCATCTTTTTAAACCACAAAGGTAAACTGTATTTCTGTATAAACTTCACATTTTGAGGATTGTCGCCTCAACTTGCTACCAGCTCCGCTGTTGATCAGCTGCCCTATTTTAGTCAGAGATGACCATGAGAACTGCAGTTCAAAAACTGAAATTTCTCACTTAAATACCTGTTGTCTGGTGAATCAGACTCAATTCATAACACCGTTAATTCAGCATCTACCGTGCACGCGCACAGATGATTGATTGCAGAATGTTTTGTGACTTGTTTTTTAATTTCAGAAATAGCAAAGTCAAAAAGTGGGCATGTAAAAGCTCACATTGCTCCCCGAAGTCTCCTGCGGGTGCAGATGCTCTGTTTGTTTCATTGCTCATGCTGCTCATCATGCACTCACCCCCAGGAAGAGAGCGAACAGATGCTTTGATTTTGAAATGGAAGGGGGGAGTACAGTACAGCTAAAACAAAGCAAAACAATACACTTGACTAGTTCAGCAATTAAACTGCACCGGTTCTTGCGACATTGTACAGGTGCAACTGAAAAACTGTGTTATTTTTGCTATCCTGTGCCGTCTCAAGCACAGCAACGCTGTTATTCTCATGACTTCCCATAAATGGCAGAGCTCTTCCATGACCTAAAAATGCTCTTCCTTCCTGGTGCGTTTGGTGCAGTTGGGTTTTTTACCACAGCTGTGCTCGCTGTGGAAAGAACAGTAACTCAAAACTGAATCTGATTTGGTTGTGGTGGGAGGCAAATTGTAAATTACCTTCTGCACTGAACAAGGCAAAACTTTCCCAAAACTTTCCCATATATTTCTGCACAACTGCCGCAGAAAATGCATCCAATTCTCAACTTCACACTTTTCCCTCCTGCATCCCATTTTTGTCCTCAGCAAATTGATCATGAATAGAGATGAAACTGAAATTTCTTATCACAGTAACCACAGTTATCACACTCCTCAGTATTGTTATCATGATATTGTTAAAATGTGCTGAAATTGTTTAAAAAGAACTGAAGTAATTTCACCATATTGTATATCGAAAACCCCTTTTTAAAACGCATCAGTCAAACGCAGTTTTAATAACAAGTAAATTTTGAACAGGTCACAATAACTGTTGGGAATTTTATTGTGGTCTATCGTGAAACCGGTAATCGAAATTCGAAACCTGCCCACTTTCTCACCTTTGCACAGTCAGTTGCTGCATAACATGGGCGTCATCAGAAATGCAGCCAGTTTCAGTTAACGATTCACATTGTCAGAGTCGCTGACTCTGCATTTAAAGCTTCCACATTAAGACTAATATGTATATTTCATTGTTTGTTGTTGGATTAGACCGTACAGATCTGTGGACACAAGCAGGCGATAATAAACTGACATGCAGTGAGAAAACGTGAAAACAATTTCAATGTTAAATTGATCAAAATGAGCTTTCAATTTCAATGATCGGATTAGAAAAGGCAGAATTGGTGATTTTCCCAGTACTTTTTTCCCTCCTCTACACCCCCACCTACTTCTGGTGTCTGTGTTGACAGTGTTAAGTGGCTTCTTCTGCACCAGCAGTGTGTACAGGTTGTTAATTTAAAAAAAAGAAAAGAAATTTGTCCTATTTTGTCTGTGCAGGACTTTTTCTTTTTGCCATGGTATCCAAAGAGGTATAGAGTATTGTTTCCATTCTAGTATTGTATCAAAGTTTAAATTCTGGTATTGTGAGAACCCTCAATGATAACGTACCAGCCATTATATATCACACTTGATACAAAATAGACTTGATACAGAAGGTTTTGAGAATGTAAATGACATTGAAATTGTCAAATCAAGACTAGTCTAACAATGGCACAGCCAGTAGTGCAGAAAACATGTTTAAATCGAATGTTGACTGTAAAATGGAATTGTAGAGTTGGAGAATCGTAGGAATGGTAGGAAACCATACAGTCCAATACAGCAGAAAATAATAGATTCGATATCTGCATACACCATTGTTTTTACCTGAGCCAGGCCATACAGCAATACATACAGCTGTTAAAAAAACAATATTAGTATTATTTTTAACGCACCAGTATCGGATTGGTCCTTGGAATTGGGCTCTGTATCGTGAAGGAAAAAACGGTATCTGAAGGTCTCTAAATTTCAACCTATTCTCTTATTAAGATATGATTTACAAGTGTCCTTTCTGCACTGTACTGGTG
Organism: Lutjanus campechanus; assembly: GCA_027495735.1. Lineage (NCBI taxonomy): Eukaryota > Metazoa > Chordata > Actinopteri > Lutjaniformes > Lutjanidae > Lutjanus > Lutjanus campechanus. Next base: position 8,029 of record JAJHUR010082380.1, read on the forward strand.
TATTTGTCTATTTAAAAGACAGCAGTCCTAATTTAAGGTATCATTTTATTCATTACTGTGGAATAAAAGATTTTAGTTCCTGCTCCGTCTTTCTCAGCCGATCCTTAAATAATTTGAGCGGACAGATTGGCTATACTGTGTTCATGGCTGCTGGAACAGCAGAGTCTTCTGTTTCCGAATGAACAAACTCGGTTGAGAGGTCATGTTCTATATTTGGGGTCACCGCTGAGGCCTGGAGGACATGTTTAACCTTCCCAGGCCACCTTGCTTCTTTATTTTGACCGTGACGTGTGACTCTCTTCTTGTCCGTTTATTTCAGACACAACAGCTGGGAGCCCCAAGAAAACATCCTTGACCCGAGACTGTTGGCTGCTTTCAACAAGAAGTGAGTGTCCTTATGGAGACATTAACACACAATGAGTGGTCTATATATCACCTTTAAAGTTAGCTGTGTTTTTTGGAGCTATAGCAATAGTTGATGAAAATAGGACCACAACCAATGATTATTTTCATTGTTGATGATTTTTTCAATTAATCGATTAGTGGTTTGGTCTAAAAAATGTCAGAAAATGGTGAAAAATGTCTATCAGTGTTTCCCAAAGTGCAACATGATGTCCTCAAATGTCTTGTTTTGTCCACGACTCAAAGATATTAAGTTCACTGTCACAGAGGACAAAAGAAACCAGAAGATATTCACATTTAAGAAGCTGACATACAGGATATTGAAGTTTTTATTTAAATTTGTATGGTGTCTTGTCTTCTTATATCCTCTATATTATAATCACCGACAAAACTTTAAATTTTGTCAAAAACAGTCAACAAAAATATGTTTTTTTACAAGAAAATTTTGGAGCTATCACATTAGGTGATGAATACTTATTAATCCCTCATTGATCATTTGATTAATTCTATTTCTTTAATTGTAGAGAGCAAGAAAAGGAGCTTCTGATACGTAAGAAAGGGAAAAGGCCAAGGGGACGACCTCGGAAAATCCTAGTAAGTACAACTCAAAGCAGAATGTGATTCTTTGATGGCATAGTCGTACACGGTGTCTAATTTTTGTTCTTGCATTTAGGAAAATGTGCCTGAAGCTCCAAAGTCAAGCAGCTCTTCATCCGGCTCATCATCATCGTCCTCTGATTCCTCGTCCTCGTGCTCCTCCTCTTCATCCTCATCAGACGACGATGATGACGACAACAGCCACGTCAAACAGGCAAACCCGAGCGCCAGAACGCGAGACCTCCACCCTGTCCCCCAGAAGAAGGCGCAGATTGTCGTGGCGAAACAGGAGCCCCCAAAGAAACGGAGCAGGAAACCCCTGCTCTCCGGCGTGAAGGAATACCTGCAGAACAAGGGCCCTCGCAAAATCCTGAAGACGTCCAAAGATACGGATCTTCCAGGGGCGATCAAGAAGCCGGTGCACCCAGCAAGCTTCACCTTCATGGGTTTCCATCGGGGCGCGGCGAGGGATGCAGTGGCTGGTCAGAACAGGAGCTCTCTGACCCAGGGTGGGGCTGTTGGCAGGGCAGTCCAACTGGCCTCCCCCACCCTGAACAAATCCAGTCAGAGCAGGAATGTCACTGAGGGTAAACTGTCCATCTCCAGTATAAACAGCGGGACAAGTCTGGATTTGAAAGCAGCTGCTAGTAAATCTAAAGGGGTGGCAGCGTTGAATTTGAATACATCCAAACACCCCATTCAAGGAACCACTCAGCATACACTAAGTTCTCCCAACGGACAAAAGAAACCCCAGGCCCCTGTGTCAACACTGCAGCGGATACCCAATACTAAAGCTGTGGCGTCCTTACCGTCCAAGAACGCCTCCTCCAATCAAGGTTCTGGCCCTCAGCCTCTCAACCTTCAGAACAAACTGGTGCAAAGCAGTGATGCTCCTGGAAATGGCACTACCCCAGCATCAGGCCTGAGAAATGCAACAAACCCAGCGAGGAAAACGACTGTCACGCAAAATCAGGAGTATAATTCTCCCAAGAGTCCGGCGACCCCTGGAAGACTGCAGGCCAGGAAGAACCAGCCTGGAGCGGACAACGTCAAGGAAGCGACTGAAATCCAGACCCCCAGAGTCCAAGGCAAGCTGGAGAAGAGCGGCGTGCAGAAGTCCTCCACGGAGGTCCAGAGCCAGCAGGACAGATCGGCCTCCAAAGACGGCAAGAAAGCCAAAATGAACGACATGAGCACGGGCGAAGACGAGAGCAGCTCAGACTCCGATCAGGACTACGCCGGAGAGAATCGCTCGGTGGCGGTCCAGAACCAGGACTGGAAGCCCACGCGGAGTCTGATAGAGCATGTGTTCGTAACGGATGTCACGGCTAATCTAGTTACCGTCACAGTCAAGGAGTCACCAACCAGCGTGGGCTTCTTCAGCATTCGCAACTACTGACAGGACCCCGGACACTGCAGGGGCCTTCTGAGTTCATGGGGAATCAGATAAACCTTTGGCTGGAGAATTCCTGAAGAATCCATCAGGGAAGGAGGTTGGAGGTTCATTTGCTCTTCGTTTTCTTTTAGGAAAAGATTAAGTTTTAGGTTTCAAAAAGAAAAAAAAGGAAAAGAAAAACAACAGTTATTGTTTGTGATTATTTATTTGCTCATGTCTACAACTTGTTCAAGAAGTGAAACTGGAAGAAGGGTAATGTCTGTGGAGATGCAAGAGGCTGCATTTTGAGTCAAACATTGTGTTGGAGAAAATGACTTCACATTTCTCTTTTAAAGGGACAGTTCCACCCAAAATCAAATATACATATTTTTCCCCTGGCCTTTCATGCTATTTGAAAAATTCAATTCAGCGTCTCTTTCCAGAATCCATGACCTGGTTCCGCAAGATAATCCACAAGGAACTACTTTGTTTCTCATAGAAATGAAAGTAGTTCAGGTAGATTCTAAAGTAGTTCAGATAGATTCTCCTGAAGAAAGAAATCAGCTCCTGATCCTGACTGCTCACTACAAGTGCTATGTTGTCCCAGTATGTTGGAGAGAGCAGACATGTCTACGGCAGATATCTCCGAAACTCTGCATCTCACACCATAAAAAATCTAGATGGATAAATAGCACTACAGGCTAAGGAGCAAATCTGCATTTTTTGATTTTAGGGTGAACTGTCCCATAAGTATCAAGAAAAGATGGAACGTCAGTGCCCCATGTAGGTTGTGTAATCTGTGAGAAATATCAATATTCATACATTTATCAATCAGTCCAGGAGTTAAGCAGGATTTCATTGGCTTTTCTGGGATTGTTGCTGCCTAAAATGCCTGATTTCAAAACATTGTAATGCATGTTACAATTGTTTTTAGGTGTTTTCTTTTGCAATGAAATTGCGGGAGCAAGGGAAAATTTAAACAAAAAAAACAAAGCATAGGTAGGGCTGCAACATTTTCTCAATAAATCGATTAGTTGTTCGGTCTATAAAATCTCAGAAAATGGCAGAAAATGTTGTCATCAGTGTTTCCCGAAGCCCAAGATGACATCCTAAAATGTGTTTGCTTTCATAAAAGAGGAAATAAACTATAAAATATTTTCATTTAAGAAGCTGGAATCTAAGATTTTTGACTTTTTTTTGCAAAAAAAAAGGCCGATTAATAGATTATCAAAGTAGTTGGCAACTTGATTTTTAATCGTTTGCAGCCCTTAACAAAGGCAGCTTGTTCCAGGAACAGTTGATAAATGTCAGTAACAGTGACAAACCTTGTGACCATTTCAGTACTCATGACAAAATAAAAATACAAAAACACAAAAAAAAAACTGCTATGGGAGCACTGCTATGATTGGTAGAACTCAGGGGAAGCTACAAAGATCAGTCTAATTGATTGAACAAAATTGCAAGGTCCCGAAAAATTCACATGGCCTAGTTGCAACTTCTGATCAATCTTGCTCTCTACTGTGTTCGTTGAGATTATCTGTTCTGAACAACAGTTTAGAGGAATGTCTTGGGTAAAGAAGTTTTGAAAGTGTAGACATGAGCAGGAGGGGTAGCTAGCTTCTCTAATGGGTAGCAGACATTTAGTTCATAATGTGTCAAGTGTTGTGAAACCATATCAAGCAATAGCTAATGTAAACCAGTTTTTAATTCTTAGTATATAGTATTATGTTTTAATGTCTCATAAATTAGCTACCTCCTTTACTTTTTATGTTTGCTGCGTATGTATATTCATTTCTCATGGGACAGGAGAACCTGTTCCCTCCAGGGTATACCATCATTCTGTCCATATAATTGTTTTTTTTTATATATATAGCTCTAAATGTATTGGACTCTCATGCTGTATAAATGCTGTATAAAGTTGTGGTAGTACCTACAAGCAGCAGACGACAGCCCTAATTTCTGTGTAATGAAAAACTCCAACAGAACAGCCTCTGACTTCCACGCTTTGTTGAACTGCACGCACCGTCATCGCCTTGAAAAGAAGTTTCATTCCACAGTGCGAGCAGTTTATCAGCGTGGTTTTCCAAACGGGCTGAAGCATGTGGGGAGTCAGATACAGTATCTGTGCTCCTCCCTGGTGTTCAGATAAGACTTGGTCCTGGCGGAGGTCTGTCTTTGCGTAACTTCTTGTCCTTCGAGGTTTTAACCAGCAGCTTGAATCTTCTCAGACAAACCAGAGAAACAAGTGCTCGTGTTGACACGGCAGGGCGATCATGGAAGTTACACCTGGCGATGCTTCTTCTTTCGGTCCGTCAGAGCTGCTCACGAGCCTTTGAGATCGCTGAAGGCTTTGAAACCGCTGTGGGAAAGGTTGGGTGTGGACAAAGCCTGACAGTAAACCACTCGGCATTGTTTGTCGGTGACCACAAAACACCAGATTTCATTCTGTCTGTTGCTACTGGTGTTTCAAATTGTTAAGTACTGAAATACCAGATTTTTTTTTCTTTCTTTTTTTTTTAACTCGCAGCTGCAGACGTTTCACTTCACCCGCCTGCATGGGTTCAGGAGCTGCAGGCCCGGCCTCCCAGAGTAAGAAGAAAAGAAAAAAAAAAGGGGTTTTATCTGATGTAACGGAAAAGAAACCACAACAATGTGCGCTACTTTCTGCTCCCTTGAGAGGAGTTCAGCAACCAAGCACTTCGACTGAACTCTTCTGTCTAATCCTGCTCTGCAGACTGTGCCTTTCTTTCTCTCAAAGACTAAACACAAAGGCATTACCCCAAAGATAGCTAGAATTTCAGGTTGTTCAATAAAGGAGTACCCCTAGAGCATAGCATGGAGACTGGACCAGTTTTATTGTCTTGTCTGTATTGTTTTGAAACAGGAAAAAAAGAGTATGCTGGAAGATTTCTCACAAATGCATAGAGCAGATAAATATTTGATGCCTTATTGAAACATTAAGAGCGGTTTAGGTTAAAGTTAGAGAAGTAGTTTACATTCAGGATCAGCTGAAAAACAAAAGTGCACTCTCATATTACACGCTGCAGGTGAATTTGGGGACTTGCCAATAGAGCTCCAGTATAACTCCTTCAAAGTGTGCACCAGGCGGTAGATAAAGATTAGTCTAGGCACAATCACAATGTCATTTATGACCAGCATGTGATAGGCTATGGGGTCACGCAACGTGTTTATATGAACTTTCCTTTTTATTGCATCTGATTTCTTAATTGTTGAAAAGAACAGATTTGGTATAAATATGTTTCCAGTCATGGACTTTTTTCTATCTACTAACCATCTCAATGAAAATGTTTTCTTTACAATCTATTTATTTCAAATCAAGAGCCTTTTCAGGGTAGGACAGTGTCGTCAATCCTTGTATTGAGCCACTTGTCAAATTGACTAATAAATGGTACAACCTTACGTCTGACTTGGGTTTTTATTAAGTAATTTAAAATCTGTTGGTTGAGGATTTGCTGCTTTTCTGCGTTTTATATTGAACATGTTTTTGGACTATTTGGACAAATTTGCAAACACTAACTTTGGCTCCTGTTATTAGTATTTTTCACTATTTTCAGCAGCATTTAGGAGCAGTTCAAAATGGAAGAATATAATTTTCCTCCTACATGTTGTGGTGTTTATCAATCTAGAATGTTTTGCTGTTCTTTGCAGAGTTTTGGAGATATCTGACATAGAGATATCTGCTTTCTCTCAAATATAATGGGACTATACGGCACTCGACTTGGGCTCAACGCGGCAAAAAATGCATTTAAAAAACTCAACAGCGGTGTCTCTTTCCAGGAATCACGACCCACTTAATCGAGATAATTTGCAGACCTTGTAGTGAGCAGTTTGACGCAGGAACTGCTTTGCTTTTACCGTAGAAAGAAGAAAGTACTCTAGCTCCTCATCAATCCTCAGTTGATAAAGCTGAGTGCCATCTCGTTCCATTATGTTCGAGAGAAGGCAGGCATCTCTACAGCCCATGTCTCCAAAACTGCAACTCACGCACAACATTTCTAGATGGATAAATAGCACTACAGGCTGGGGGTGGGGGGGTATGTTTAATTTTGACCTTGTGTATAATTGATTTAGTATGTTGTTCAGGAACTGACCATCACTTAAGATCTCTCTGAAGTAGTGTATTTTTAGTCTTCCTTACATTTACTTCAAGGATCAAACCATTTTGTTCTGCCATAAATCTGGAGACTGTCAATCGTGCCTTTGTAACCAGTTGTTGGTCATTGTTCTCCCTTCTCCAGCTCATCCAAAGTTCTGCTTCTCGGATTCTGACTGTGTCCAAGAAACATGACCGTCTTGACCTGACACATCCTGGCTTCCCTACACTGGTTACCTATTGCTATTAGAATGACTTTTAAGATAACGATAACTTAACAAAGCCCTGAGAGGCCTAGCTCCTCGTCAGTTAGCTGAGCTTTTAGTTTCCTATGTCCTGCCCTGCTCCCTGAGATTCTCAAATGCCTCGGCTGGTTGTTCCTAGGTCTAAAGTTTGACAAAAAGGTGATCGAGCCTTGGCAATTAGGGTTCTGAGACTGTAGAAAGAAATCAGGTCAGTTGTAAAATGGCTTATATATATTGATTCTCTGGTTTTACTCTCCTTTTGTCTATGATTTTTTTGGTCTTTTAGGTCTTTTTCTTTTGTTCGAAATGCTTGTTTTCAGTTTCCCGGTGTGTGTCTTCCCTGACGTACAGTATGTTGTTGTATTTGTTGTGTTACTATCTCACCGTTTATGATTTATGATATTTATGATATTATATCAACTGAAGTGTATATAACCCCTTAATACGCAATACCAAAAAATGCCATGGTGGGAACCCATAATGGTACGGTGTTACTTCAAGGAAAGACTTAGAGATGATGGAGCTGTTCCATGTGAAGAAGCCTGCAAAAAGGGATTCAACATGGCCTCCAGAGGAGACAAATTAAAGAACTATCAATTTCCTTAGAGCCCTGCCTCTTTCTTAAAGTATTGCACCATAATTGAGTCGGTATTATGTGAACGTAAAGTGCCAATAGAAGGTTAAATGTCTTGTTTTTACGTTGTAAAGCACTTTATAAATGTGTTTTAAAAGGTGCTATATAAATAAAGTTTATTATTATTATTATTTGTTAGCACCACTGATTAATAAGTCACATTCATTAAGAAGTTAATAAGACTTTCTATCCACTGCAGCTCTCCACTGTGTAACATGGAAACATGCACTGTAACAGCCACTAGATGGTGCTGTTGCACTTGAAGGTAAAGACACCAAAGAGTGCTTCAGTTTCTTAATTAACCATAATTACATAATCTGTTAGGTACACACTTGAGATTTAAATTGTTAAACTTAATATATCTTATATGCAGCAAACATAAAATGTCATTTTTCTGACTTTCTGACACTGAAGTCTCCCAATACAGCACCACAATAGTGTTCTCTCTTTAATAGTGCACCTATAAACCGCACAAGGTTCTTTCCTCAACAATGGCTCCCGTTTTGAGTTATCTATGACCACAGTTTCTAATTTCAAGCACTTGCCAAGAGAAATGTAGATGTCCTCTGTTTCCACTGCATCCTCATCTGATGATCTCGATAACGGTGAAAACCCGTACATGCCTCTGACATGCCAACACGTCCACTGTATGGCGAGTGATTAAATTTCAGCCACTCATTCCATTTGATTTGCCTCGGCCCCGCATAGGTATTGGGTGTGTGTATGGCTTGGCTGTGTGCAACGCGTTGTGTCTCTAACCCACAAACTTGGACTCTGCGGAGACCGGTGGAGTTCTGGACCGCAGAATAACTCAGCTTTTGATTTGGCACTTAGTCACTCAAATCAAATAATCTCTCAGTAACGGCAGAGCTGGTCTCTGACAGGACAGAGGACAATACAGCCAGTCTGTCTGACTGTTTTGACAGTTTCTCAGCTGCAGGCAGCCCCCAGCACTGGCTGTTTTGTTATATTAAAGGGATAGTTTTGATTTTATTCAAGTGGAGATGTACAAGGTTGTAAGGTGGTCATGGTCATTACCTCATTAAAATATCCAATGTTATTATCTATGAAATAAAAAGGGAGGACAATTTCAGTTTCATATACTGATAAAATTAAGTATTAGGTAACTCATAATCTCCAATCTTTAATAATAAATAGTACACTATTAAATAAAATTGTTGGTTTAACATATTCCCATTGCTTGCCTCATTTTTTCTTAAAAACATTATTTGGAAAAATAAACTGTCAGGCTCTGTAATGAAATCATTACCTTTCCTCCTCTCCTCTCCTTCACTCCTTCACTTCCTGTCCAGTCTTCTTTAACGCAGTTTAAAACAGGGACATTTCCACAGAAAGAATCAGCGTGGACAGGCCACCAAAAACCCCCTGTCCCCCTGAAAACAAAGACGTCTGGTCACCTTAACCAGACTCCGTTGACAAAAAGGTGTTCTTTATCTCCTTAAACAATTTCATCATTTCATTAAAATATCTTTAAAGACATCTCATATAAAGACTGAATCTGCAACGAAGCAGTGACCAGATGGGACCAGGTCATGGTTTTGCAAGTCACAATCAGTCTCAAGTCTTTTTCACTCAAACCCCAAGTCAAGTCCTGAGTCCCAAACCTTGAGTTTCAAGTCCTAAATAAGTCATAATGTTGACTGTGAGTTTCCAGCATCATTGATTTAGAAAGTCTTGCATTTGCTGTTAAACTAATGTTATATAAGCATTAGCTCACAAACTATGTTAATATTAGTCTTGACTTCAAATGTCAGACAGTCTGTAATTTTGAACCTGCGTGTTTTCCATGCTGCAATTTGTTCTTTGTTGACCATCTTTGTAGTTTTTGTACACAAACAAAACTATATTTGGTTAATATTTTTTCAGTGGGTGCTCAGCAGTCTTGTGTTAGTTCTTCATGGCTCTTGCACCTTGATTGGATTCTGTTGGATCAGTTTAACCAAATTGGATCTGGGAAATTAAGTGTGATCTTGTTGGGAATAAACAGTGTTCACGTTAGTTGATTTAGGAAATGAATTAATTTGTGGAGTCACACTTTTTAATCTTTGGCTTTCAGGTATTTTCAAGTCAAATGGAGTCTAAGTCATGAAACATGATCGCACAACTCAATAGTAATTTGTTTAAAATATTGTGCAGTTCTTTTCCTTGGTTGTGACATTTTGTTTGTTCGAGCTAAGTCTGCATAAAATACCGAGCAAGACAGCAGTTTCCAGTCAGTGAGGCAGCCGTGGCTAGCTAGCATGCTCACCGGCATCATGTTTCAAGTCTTTATTCCAGAATTGGCGTCACAGCCAGGCAAGGACCAAAGCAAAATATATCAAATCAGTTGTCTTTGGCAAAAATACTGTTAAAAAAAAAAAAAGAAGCTGAGTACGAAAGGCACCAAAATATTACAGACACAGCAACCAGACCAGTAGTTGAATGTAGTGGAGCTGAAATGTCATAAAGTAGTAGATGTATCAACTAAAGTGCAAATATCTCAAAATTGCACTTAAGTAGAACACAGTACATTCCAGTACTGGTTCTCTGGTAAAATAAGAAACGGGGTGTAAGAAGCTAATTTGAAAGCATTGTTATTGTTCTGCTGAGGAGAATGAATGAACACGAAAGTCTGCAGCACTGGCTGGACCAGCGTTCAACATTAATGCTTTTTTTCGGGCTAGTGGGCCAGAAAATCTATTTGCCCGCAGTGAATTTTTCAGTGCACAGACAACAAAATCAGGATGCTTCCTGGGACATGTTGTTTATGGACACCGTACCTCCATAACACAGCTTACAACTGTATTGCAAAAAGTGGAAATATTACCTAAAGTGCAAATATCTCAAATTGTTCTACAGTGGTACTGCTTCTCTGCTGGCAAAGCGAGTTAACGTGGTGTAAGAAGCTCATTTGAAAGCATTGTTATTGTTCTGCTGAGGAGACTAAATGAACAAGAAAGTCTGCAGCACCTTTCAACACGCAGACACCCCTCTCCCTCTTTCACCACCCCTGTATTTACACACTCTTAAAAACACTGTCACACAGCCTGACTAACTGACAGAAGTTATCATTACACAAAGCGCTCGATTCCATAATTTATAGAGATCCCCGTCCCAGTCATGTGGAATTCTCCCAAAATAAATTCAAGTAAACACTTACGCGACAAAGAGGCACTCACAGTGGCCTGGTATGCATAAACAGTATGAACAGTGTGACAGTGTAATCCCAACCCCACCACCCCCCACCCACCCCAGCCCTGCACACACACTCACACACACATACCCAACAACCCAGCCCAGCACTGACTTCAGGCAGGGGTTGGAAAAGAGCCTAAACCCCCACCTCACCCCCAGCGCCGATGCACCAACCCCGATCCCCGACACTACCCCCCACCCCCACCGCCCCAACCCCACACCTGACTCCTGGCAAAATAAGCCAGACTCCAATCCATCTTCCATCGCAATAACACACACCCCAAACCATGTTGTTTTGAAGAGCATTCAGCAAGTTCATCTCCGGGGATGTTTTTGTTTTTTTCCCCAGGACCTCTTATTGTTTTAGCAACACACAATGCCATAAATCAATCAGCTCTTTGCTTAACTCCGGCCCTTGTTTGAAAGCCAGAAATAAGCTTTTTCCATGATGCATTGTTGAAAGTAAGCAATTGATACAAAGGATGCAACTGAAGACGTGAACAGCGGCTCAGGGGAACTTATTTCACTGACATTTTTATTTGCAGAAAAGATTTTTACTTACCTTTGCAGGCAGACAACAATCTTTAACACAGATCAGGGGTGTCAAACTCATTTTATTTCAGGCCACATCAGCATGATGGTCGCCCACAAAGGGCCTGTTCTAAATGTAAGACTATATAAACATATCTACTTGCTATCATATTACATAATTATAAATAGATCTGAAAGCAGAAGTCTCAGAAAAATGAAGGCAAGCAGACATGCAAGTGTACAACTATTAGACTTTTTCTGAATCAAAGCTTCTACGAGGAGTTTTTAACTAGTTATGAAACAGCAATCTATGACTGATGACTCTATATGACCTATATAAGTTAACAAGACCGTCTGCAAGAAGAGCAGCTGTTTCTGTATAGTTGTTCTCAAAGGTGGCAAAAGTACACACATTCTGTACTCGAGTAGAAGTACAAATATTTGCTGTGTTTGTTTTGTCTTATGTCTTTTACGCTGTTTTTTTTTTTGTCTCGTTACATATTGTTTCAACTAGTTTGTCTTGTTATGTCTTTTTCGTCTTGTTACGTCTTTTACGTTGTTTTTTGTCTCGCTACGTCTTTTTTGCCTTTAGTCTTGTTATGTTTTTCGTCCATTTACATCATTTTTCATCTTATGTCTTTTTTGTCGCTACATCGTTTATGTTTTATGTTGTTTTTTGACTCGTTACTTTTTTGTCTGTTACATCTAATTTGTCTTGTTACTTTTTTCAGTCTGTCTTTTCTTGTTATGTCATTTATGTCTTTTTTCAGTCTTGTTACGTCTTTTTTGTTTTGTTACATATTTTTCATCTCATGTCTTTTTCATTCACAACATCGCCCAGATCCAGAAATCTCTGTATTTGAGAGGTTGAAAACAGCATTTTCTGCCATTTACTCATAAAAATTACTTTAACAATTAATCAATTAATCAAAATAGTTTCATTGTTTAACTTTTTTTTTACCACTTGCCCAGTCAGGCAAGTGAATTGCCAGACTTTCTTGCTTGACATGGTAATTTAATTGCCTTGCGCAAGCAGGTAAACCTTATTGTTGAGCCCTTTAGATGCCTTCAGTGCGCAGATAACAAAATCAGGATGCATTCTGGGACACTGTACCTTCATAACATAGCATACCTTGAGTTTGACACATGTGACATAAATGAATCATAAAACTTTATAGAATATGATAAAAAACAAAACAAAACAACAACTTCCCTTTATTCACATTTTTGCTTTATGACGGCTCCATACCAAACTAGAGCCAATAATTTACCCACTTTTTTCATTTTCTGCTTCATCACTGGCCAGAATCCAGACTGGATGTTGACCAATATGAGTATTTAAAGGCCAGTATTGATACTGATATTTAATTTTCTCTGTTTGTATTTGTGTTTGGACTCCTCTCTACCTTGAGGATTGTAACCAAGCGGGGCTGGTTGAGTTTAAAACGCCTGGGATGGTTGCTATTCGATTTCAAAGGGAATGTTTAGAAACCTGATCCGGCCCTCCAGCGAGCATACCTTCTACACCCACGTCTCCCTCGCCCCTCATTCTAAATCACTCCACTGGAGCAGTGTAAACAAACTTCAGTTTGCTCTCTGATATTGAGAGGTTAAGACAAGCGGCAATCCTCCACTATGACAACACAGCCTCAGACAGACGATGTCATCTGTCTTACCTCACTCTCCATCCATCACTACGCCGGAGTCGACATGTCTGACAGTCCCACTCTCGCTTTTCTCGCTGGCACAGGCCTCCACATCTGTCACATTTTCCTCCAAGCTTACTTTTATTACACCAGATGAACTCCGCCTCCTTCCCTCTGAATTCACGGACACCTGAAGGGCAAGCAGGCGGAGAGAAAACCTATTGATTAGTCATGGTATCTGATGTCATCCTGGCTCCATAAACACATTTTCAATTGCTACTCAGCTACCTGTAAAACATGAGAGAGCAACGTCAGAGCCAGACTGTACAAAAATAATTATTTGAAGCTTCTACTTGTACTGTGAACTTGTACATTCCTCCTCAAATATTTTGCACTTCTGCACAAAACTGTGCAGCTCCTTCTTCTATTTGAAGTCATACTTGTGCAAACTGTTTCTCCTGTTTTTGTTTTTTATATTATCGTCTATTTTTATTTATGCTGTCTGGTCTCAAGCCCTTCTTTATGCTAAATTGAAAATCCTTTTTGGTTTCACAGAACGGCGTGACCGTGGCGTGGAGTTGAACTCCCATGTTTTGCGAGGAAACAGGAAGTTACGACTCAAATATGAAACAGACTTCATATTTGGTGCATCTAATCTAAAGACCTTTGCGATGCTGCTCTGCAAAACCTTTTTGGTTTCGTTGAATGCCGTGACTGCGGCATGGCGTCAAATTTTCATGTTTCACCATGAAACAGGAAGTTGTTGTAACTCAAATATACGTCATCCAATCTGCCTTAAACCTCCCACTTTGGATAAGAGTCCCAGCCTGAGGACATCTGTATGCCGATGTTGAGCATGCTAACACACTCAACTAAAATTATGAACATAATTAACATTCTTTATACTAAACATTAGCAAGCTGTCATCCTGGCATTAGCATTTTGTTCAAAGCATCACTGTGCAGCCCATACTTGCCAGCCCTCACTGATCTGCATTGCCCCCTCCTGGTTTCCTCTTGAGTCACAATTTTCCCATATTTCTCACGATTTATGACAAATTTTCATACCTTTTTTCCCTTTTCGCAATCACAACCTGTCTCTGGCACTGAACAGCAACTATACGACTATAAAATACAGCTACAACAAATATCGTGCCCTGGCATGCATTTGACACCGAACAGAGCTGACTGCAACCACTGCTGGGAGTAGTTAGTCTTCAAGGCTTTCTGACAGAAAGCCCTTCTTAGTTAGCTTTAGGGAGGAAAAAGTTAACCCAGTTTGAGTTAAGATAGCAAGATTTCTGCAAGAGTGCCTTCTAGTGCTTTGTGTATCCAGTTCTTTCAGCCTAACTAAGAAAAACATTCATAAAATATTAATTTTCTGTATTATTGTCATCAAACTTAAACTTGGACTAGGTTAGGCTACATGCTGTGGTGTGCAGGCATCTGTTTGCAAAAATGTGTAATTATTATTTCATTAATTCCAAGTCTATGAAACTTTTATGTTTTTTCTTGGGGAGGACCTCAGACCAGGCCTCAAGGTTGCCAAGTGTTGTGCAGCCTCACACAGCCACTAGCTTTGGTGTAGACTCCGGTTCACTTAATGTTTGTTGTCGAATAACAACTAATGATCGAGTAATAATACCACCTGATGAAGCACTGTTACAGAATAGCGAGAGCGAGAAAGAACAGGAGAAAGTCAAATAAAATGCATGAAAGAAGGTAGTACCGAAAAGAGTCTGTGGAGCTCTTGTACAACAGCAGTTTTAGACATGAAAACCCGCTTCTCTTCCAGCGAGCAGTTTCTTTTAACACCCACAGGGTAGGAATAAGGAGGAATCTCCCTCTGCTGTGAAACTGAGGTAACAAAGTCAAACTGTATCTAGCAGACAGAAGGTGCCAGCGGGAAGTTTGCCCTTCTGATCTTTGTATAATCTACTCTGGGGAAGACACAGCTACTCTCCTTACCACCTTCAAAGACGCCTCTCCTTAACTTTCAGCCTCACATCCTAATCTGATTGAGGAGGAGAGAAAATATTGACTATTTCACAGGAGAAAGCAGTGTAAATATTTGAAACCATTGCTATGATACACTGGTGGAAATGGAGCTCAAATATTGACAATTAAACCAAATAATCTAGAAACCTAAAATGTAGCTTTTTAAAGCATTTCGCCAGATAAATTGCAGGTTATTCAATGTCAGTTTCAGGAGTTTAATGTCAGGTTGTGCTGCTAGAACATCACATGTATATATACAGACCTTTCCAAGCTTTGATATTCACAAACACTGCATTAATTTTCCCCAAACTGGGGTCCTTTGGTCAACCCACATAAAACTCCATAAAGCCAATGGCACCAGGAGGGGCGCGCTGATAAATCAGCGGCAGGCCGCGAACAAGGCCCGGTGCCGGCGGACCTGTGTGCAACAGGACAAGTCTATCGGTGAATTTCACAGGTCATTACTCTGGCTCCAGCCATCGCAGCCTCCAGTGGCTCTGGAGACGGCCAGCTTTTTCTCAGAGACAACAGCTTACTGGGCTTTGTGCTAGCTAAACAAGCGTGTCTGTCTCACAGCAGTAGATTAATGTCTAGATAGAGGGTTTGCTCCTCGGGGAGACCTGTAGAGGAGCCATCCTTCAACCTTTGGAGGCCATTACACAATAACAAAATAACAAAATCTGAAAGAGGGGCTCATTGACTGAACCCTGCTCCTCTGGGGCTACACAGGGAGAGAGCTTACACAATTAAGTCTCACCAAAGAGAGGAGGGATGAATTTCCTGAAAACAAGGAAAAACTGTTTTGTTTTGTTTTTGTTATTGCTCTGCAGGATCAAACGG